>JALPQI010000452.1:152500-165000 GCA_025490895.1 Thaumatotibia leucotreta | reverse complement strand
TAAAAATTACGTCGTTGGATTCGAACCAAAACCAAAATCTTTCTTTACATTTTTACGAATGAAAAACAAATGACTACTCAAATCTCCTTTAATCTTGTTTCGAATTAGAAAAGAAAACACTACTCAAATCGCGCTTACTTAGTCTTATTTCGAATCAAAAAAGAAATGACGACTCAAATCTCGTTTAATATTGTTTCGAATCAAAAAACAAAAGACTTCCGAATCCATTTTTACAATTCTACGAATAAAAAAACAAATGACTTCTCAAACATAGCTCGAGTCTCGTTTCGAATCAGAAAACAAAATCGGATTCCTCCGCGGATCGCCGACGCGGATGGTCGTGCCCTGCTTCCGCGCCGTTTTGTATCGGGTGCTGTGCTGTGATTGGTGAATATTTTTTCTTGTTACTCTTGCGGACTCCTAATGTGATAACTCCTCCCAGTGGGCGGAGTAAAGTGGGACAGCTATTTTTTGAGTGCACCATCTTCGGACCGGCCGACCGGATTTGAACTCACTACCACGCGGCGCCGGTCATTTGTTCCGACCCGTCGAGCCGCTGAGCCACCGCGACAATTGTCCATCGGTACAAATAATACCTTCCTAAGTGCAACGGGTGACGTCAAGCGCTACGCCGCGTGCGACACAAGTGCTACGACGACTGCTACGAACCGCTACGCAATAGCGCGCTCTGGTACTTAAACTTGAGCAGTGCTACGCCGCACCGCGAATATGAATATGGGCCGTGTAGAACGAACGCCGCCTCCCGATCCCACGTCATCGAGCAGTAAGAGAGATGGCGTCAACACACACCTCAACACACTCCAACAATGTGAGTCCGAACCCGACTTATCAACTCTGGGCAAATCGACCCTTGACCTAGATGTCTCTAAAGTCTCAGTCAGGGCAAAGCGACCACGAGTGGATGACTCACCCAAAACAGAAGCCTCATCTCTCAACGATATTAAATACATTCTTGAAAAATGGAAGACCGACCAAGATATTCTGTTACATCAATTAAGGGATGATATCACCGTAATCAAGGCCCAGAACACACAAATACAAAAAAAACATGATGAACTTGTAAGCAAGATAGAAAATCTTAATCAAAATCAAGCGGCCATGCAGCTTGAAATAAATGACTTAAAAGAGGAACGAAGCTCCTTCGAAAATCGGATCGCCAGTCTAGAAAGCGAACTCCGAGAAACACAATTAAGCAATCGTCCATCAACTGTGGAAATAAGAAATGTACCATTGAAAACTTCTGAAACCCAGGAAGAAATATCTGGAATAGTAACCAAGCTAGGTAAAGCAGTTAATGTCACTATCTTGCCGACACAAATTCGAGACGTACACCGTCTTCCTGCGAAACCTGGCCACAACAAAACAATTATAGCAGAGCTTACTTCTGTTCAAACAAAAGAACGCCTGATCAAGTCAATCCGGGAATACAATAAGAACAAACCTGCTGGAGACAAGCTTAACTCGCAATTATTGGACATCGAAGGTGACCCCGCCCCAATTTACGTAAGCGACTATCTGCCCCCGACAAAAAGAAGACTATACATGAAGGCTCGGCAATTTAAGAAGTCGCATAACTACGAGTTCTGCTGGACCACAAATGGAAATATTTATCTGCGTAAAAACAAAGACTCAAGTTACATTCAAATCAAATCAGAATCATGTATATCTAAACTCGAATCTGAGTAATTCCTATACATTGCATGTTGTTAAATACGTCAAGGCTTTCTTATTTGTTTAAAAACTACTATTCGCAGCTTGAAAACATTCTAATCTTCAATTAGATACTCTTCCTTATTTTCGTCTCTCTTATTGTTATATTATTAAAATAATATTAAGTTTTAGATCGGCCCATACTCCGACAATAAGTATTATAATATTGTTTTGATTGTAAGTTTTTGATTAGTTTTGATAATTTGTAGGTATATTGTTTTTCTCTTAGACATCACGAAACATTAGCTATTACTCTAACACTGCACACACACATAGTCACACACAAAAATAATTAAATAATAAATAAAATAAATATATCTATATTTAAACAAACGTCAACCAACAACTTTACAGAATTCGTAATAAAATCCCCCAGATATTACCCTCATGATGACCGATTTAAATTTCACCGCTTCCGAAATAGACTCTTTTAATATTTCCAACGCTTATATGTGTACTCCGGAACTTTCCCACCAATATATAAACCAAACTCGCAAACCATTAAATATAATACATATGAATATACGCAGCATCAATAAAAATTTTGATGAATTCCAGGCACTACTGCAAATTATAAAGATTAAATATGACATTATCGTGCTCTCCGAATGCTGGTTGAATAAATACTCAATCATCCCACACCTCTCTGGATACTCGTATTTTCATACCAAAAATCACATAAATCAAAATGACGGCTTAGTGGTTTACATCAGAGATTCTCTGAACTGCAAAATGTCTGAACCAAAGTTTACGGATGCCAACTGTCTTGTCTGCAAAATAAACAATACCACCGCTATAATAGCAATCTATCGGTCTCCTTCTATTAGACATTTAGACAACTTCACAAGTAGCTTAAATGAGGTTTTACTATCTCTTAGCTCATGCAATAAAATTGCTGTTGTTGGCGATCTAAACATTGACATAAAAATAAATAATACTGACACTCGCTCATCCGAATACCTCACTTTCATGGCCCTCCACGGTCTACTACCTGCTCATTTGTATCCAACCAGATATAATAATTGCCTTGACCACATATTCCTCCGCTCAAATGTACCTACGACGGCTATTGTCATCGAATCGTTTATTACCGATCACGCGCCAGTAATGCTCTGTATCGAAACCCAGGCGCTAGGTCCCAAAGCCAGCGATATGGCCACTCAGATTGATTACAATGCAATTCGTCAAGAAATTGACTCGAGTGATTTTTCAACAATTTTATCTACCACTGACGCCAATGTCGCTACAAATGAACTGGTGAATGCTCTCTCCTCAATCATTAAAAAGCATACTAAGGCAGTTAAGATTCGTAATAGAGATAGAACAATTAAGCCATGGATCACTCCTGGTCTGTTACGATGCATAAGAAATAGAGACAAACTTCATAAAAAGGCCAAAAAGTCACCAGATAACATAACACAAAAACAGATTTACTCTAGATATCGCAATTTCTGTAATAGATTACTACGTAAATTAAAAAGGGAATACGAGCGCAGTGAATTCGAAAAATGTAAAAATAACGCAAAGGCAACTTGGAAACTGATTAAAAATATAACTCAGACTAGACGCTCCGCTCCGCCAGCAAATTACCTTTTACAGTTATTTAACTCGCCTCTAACATCGGTCAATTCAATTAACAAGTTTTTCGCTAGCATCGGCAAAACCTTGGCTACTACTGCCGGCCCCGTCACACTCTCATCACAATGTTCTCAGCAGGCCACCTCATCCAATTCTCTTGTTATTAATGAGGTTGTAGATATGGATATCGCCAAAATCATCAAAAATCTTCGTGATTGCGCCACTGGTTGGGACGGTATTTCTGCCAAAATTATTAAAAATTCACCCTGCGCTCTTGTACCAGTCATCACTCATATTTGCAACATCTCTATCAGAACCGGAACTTTTCCCCAGGCATTTAAAAAAGCTATTGTGCACCCTATCTATAAAAGCGGCGACCAGACTAACGTACAGAACTACAGACCAATATCTGTACTCTCTACCCTTTCAAAGATCTTGGAGAGAGTCATGAACACCGCTTTGGTAAAATTTCTTAATCGATACAACCTCATCGCTGATAATCAATACGGCTTTAGGTCCGGAAAATCAACCGAAGACGCCGTCGCTGATGTAACTAGCTTTATAACTCACAACCTTGACAGTAAGCGACGTTGTCTGGGTATCTTTTTGGACCTATCCAAGGCCTTCGACACGGTTTCAGTTCCCATATTATTACGTAAATTGGAAGACATTGGTATACGTGGCATTTCGCTAAATATGTTCCAAGACTACCTCTCTAACCGCACCCAATCGGTAAAACTAAAGAACTATGTTAGTGAAGAAGAAACCTTAAGCTGCGGTGTCCCGCAAGGTAGCATCCTAAGCCCCACTCTATTCCAGATCTACGTCAACCAGCTATGCCAACTGTCACTTACAAATTGCAAAATCGTAGCTTATGCCGACGATACGGCCCTACTTTTTCATGGTTCCGATTGGGCCGATACAAAAACTCATGCAGAAAACGGATTAAAACTCGTAATGCAATGGCTCAAATCAAATCTGCTAACTCTTAATCTAGATAAAACGAAATTCATCCCCTTTGCCATTGCCAACTCAACACTACCTCCTCTATCCTTTTCCATCAAAAGTCACATATGTCAGTTTCCTTCGCCCAATTGTTCCTGCTCCTCCCTCGCACAAGTCCGCAACATAAAATACCTTGGCACTACACTAGACCAAACATTGAATTGGCATGCTAACATAGATGCAATGACTTCTCGCGTCAGAAAACTGATCTACGTATTTAAGCAACTCCGTCACTCTGCTGATCTTAAAACACTTATGATGATATATAAGTCCCTATGCCAATCACTAATCACCTATTGTATCCCAGTTTGGGGTGCTGCCGGAAAAATAGCCATGCTAAAGCTGGAGCGAGCCCAAAGAGCAGTACTGAAGGTTGCAACTTTAAAACCCTATAGGCATCCTACAGCACAACTGTATGCTGAATGCAACGTCCTATCCGTACGACAGTTGTATGTCCTTCGTACGATATTACGCAGGCATCGAGAGCTACCTCTATGCACAAAAACGACCAGTAAGCGTAGTAAACAAGCTGTCTGTCCGCCAGAGTCTCACCGTACAATCTTTGCCAGCCGCCAGTACAAAGCAATGAGCGCCCGCGTTTATAATAAAACAAATAAACAATTAAATATATACCCACTAAACCGATTCCACTGTAAAGCAAAGTTAATCCCCTGGCTTCAAACACAAACTTACCATGAGACCGAAACTCTCTTGAATTGCGTGAGATAAAATAATAGACGTACACACCAGACTCTTATTCTTCTTCTTCACCCTATCCTGTCATGTTCATACCCTATCCTCTCATCATCGCATCTAAAGCCAAACCTCAGACAAACCCAAACTTTTACACAAGCACACCAACCACCCTCGAAAAGAGAAAAAAATAATAATAAAGAAACACACAGCAAAACTTTAACGCACACCACCCATATACATATACATACACACATACATACATTAATGTCTAATTAAAAAGAGAAAAACAGGAAAAAAAAAAGTATTCTTTCTTCGTATTTTTATTTTATTGTTTTTAAGTTTTTGCCTTTTGTCATTAGTAGTATAAATTATTAGACATACCAATAACCTGCATCTCCTTGGAGGAATCACTGGCTTCCGAGTCACAGGCTCTGTCCTATTTCGGAAGTCAGAGACTTAATTCTGGAGAAACTGTCTCAAACCTAATATTATATAAGCTATCCTATATGGTATTTAGCATGTTCTCAAAAATGTTATATTAGGTTTATATGTCAATAAAAGATTATTATTATTATTTGTATGTCTTTGCCATATCTCGGGACCATGGGGACCCGGGCCTTTGGGAGGCATGCGTGGGGCCGAAGCCAACAGCGCAGAGGCCCTTTAAGACAATTAATATAAAGCAAAGGATACACTTGGCGGATACCATCCCCGACCGCACAATATGATACGTCCGGAGATGGTCCCCGCCAGGTGCAAAGACTATTGCAGTGCAGCACTGTGACTGCGATGGAAACTAAGGTCATGGGCTATGGTTGGTATATTGGATGGACTGGATACTGGGTTATGGGAGGAGACTAGCGGACACCTGCCGTGACAATCAGTCTCAAAATTGTAAAAAGGCAGGTGGTGACTCGCCAACTCATTTAGTGGGCCCTACAAACGGCCGCACGTACAGTGCGACAATAGCGCAACACTTCAGAGTGGCTTTGAGGTTGTCGAGAGGTGAGACTGCGGAAGCCAGATTCCGGTAATCCGTTCAAGGGCCGCCGGCGTTATGACATTTTACACTTCCAACCTGGAGCATAGGTCCCGCTCTTGCGAATCCACTCTGGCCGGCCGGTCAAGGCAAGCACAGAGGCGAGGGCCATATAAAAGGGCCCTCTGGAATAGGGGTCCGCGGTGTCGCCACTCACCGTCAGCTCGCCACAAGCTGCCCCCGCGGGGTTATTATTATTATTATTATCTTTTTATTTTAATATTCTCTTAGGCTAGGTTTTTTACAAAATGTCTATAAAAGTAAAATACAATAAAACATACAAAAACAATACAAAACACATAAACACATTATAAAAAACCTAACCTAGGGTGCCGCCGGCAACGGGGCGGGCCCAAGCCCATTATTATTATTATTATTATTATTATTAGCTATTACTGTCAGTCTCAGTGAGATAGACTGAAACAGCATGACGTTGACGAACGTTTCCGAAGGCAAGTCATTTCTCACTACATCTGTACCAACTTGAAGAATCTCGCAAAATCTGTTTTAGCGTTTAAAGGGTCCAAGAAAACCAAATGACTATCAAAATTACGTGTTTCGAATCATCATCTTTTTTTTGCATTTTTACGAATAATAAACAAATTACTACTCAAATCTAGCTCAGTATCGTTTCGAATAAAAAACAAATGACTACTCATATCTCGCTTTGTCTTGTTTCGAATCAAAAAACAAAAGACTTCCGAATCCATTTTTGCAATTTTACGAATAAAAAAACAAATGACTTCTCAAATATAGCTCGAGTCTCGTTTCGAATCAGAAAACAAAAGAGTGCGACGATGCATTTTTGCAATGAGTTGTATCTTAGCGGCTGGGGTGGTCACAAATATCTGAGCAGTCCTCTATCAGCCTGCCGAGGGGCGACGACAGTGAGTACCTACACTTGTCCACGGTGAAAGTGTGCCTCGCGTGGGTACAGCAGTGCCCACAGCTGGCGCAGGCCGCCCGCCCAGCGCTGTGGCACGCGCTCGCGGCCGCGCTCAACCGCCTGCCCAGGGGCGACGACTGTGAGTACCCACAGACACACACACACACACACACACACACACACACACACACACTCACTCACTCACTCACTCACTCACTCACTCACTCACTCCTCACTCACTCACTCACTCACTCACTCACTCACTCACTCACTCACTCACTCACTCACTCACTCATTCACACACTCACTCACTCACTCACTCACTCACTCACTCACTCACTCACTCACTCACTCACTCACTCACACACTCACTCACTCACTCACTCACACACACACACCTGCAAACAGACAAACATTCATGCAAAGATACACCACGATACACGACCCGACTTTAAAAATCTATTTAAGCGTTTTCAGGCACACACAATTTACAGACGTACAACAAACACTCGTTACCAATTTGAGGAATCTCGCAAAATCTGTTTTAGCGTTTTCAGGGTCCAAGAAAACCAAATGACTATCAAAATTACGTGCTTCGAATCAAAAACAATCATCTTTTTTACAATTTTATGAATAATAAACAAATGACTACTCAAATCTAGCTCAATATCGTTTCGAATAAAAAACAAATGACTACTCATATCTCGCTTCGTCTTGTTTCGAATCAAAAAACAAAAGACTTCCGAATCCATTTTTACAATTCTACGAGTAAAAAAACAAATGACTTCTCAAATATAGCTCGAGTCTCGTTTCGAATCGGAAAACAAAAGACTGCGACGATGCATTTTTGCAATGAGTTGTATCTGAGCGGCTGGGGTGGTCACAAATATCTGAGCAGTCCTCTATCAGCCTGCCGAGGGGCGACGACAGTGAGTACCTACACTTGTCCACGGTGAAAGTGTGCCTCGCGTGGGTACAGCAGTGCCCACAGCTGGCGCAGGCCGCCCGCCCAGCGCTGTGGCACGCGCTCGCGGCCGCGCTCAACCGCCTGCCCGGGGGCGACGACTGTGAGTACCCACAGGGAGACACACACACACACACACACACACACACACACACACCTGCAAACAGACATACATTCGTGCAAAGATACACCATAGCGTTTTCAGGGTCCAAGAAAACCAAATGACTATCAAAATTACCTGCTTCGAATCAAAAACCGTATCAAAAATCAAGTACCCACAGACAGACATACAGACACACACAAACAGACATACAGTCATGCAAAGATACACCACGATACACGACCCGACTCTCAAAATCTATTTAAGCGTTTTCAATCACACACAATTTACAGACGTACAACAAACACTCGTTACCAACTTGAGGAATCTCGCAATATCTGTTTTAGCGTTTTCAGGGTCCATGAAAACCAAATGACTATCAAAATTATGTGCTTCGAATCAAAAACCATCATTTTTTTGCAATTTTACAACAATAAACAAATGACTACTCAAATCTAGCTCAGTCTCGTTTCGAATAAAAAACAAATGACTACTCATATCTCGCTTTGTCTTGTTTCGAATCAAAAAACAAAAGACTTCCGAATCCATTTTCACAATGTTACGAATAAAAAAACAAATGACTTCTCAAATATAGCTCGAGTCTCGTTTCGAATCAGAAAACAAAAGACTGCGACGATGCATTTTCGCAATGAGTTGTATCTGAGCGGCTGGGGTGGTCACAAATATCTGAGCAGTCCTCTATCAGCCTGCCGAGGGGCGACGACAGTGAGTACCTACACTTGTCCACGGTGAAAGTGTGCCTCGCGTGGGTACAGCAGTGCCCACAGCTGGCGCAGGCCGCCCGCCCAGCGCTGTGGCACGCGCTCGCGGCCGCGCTCAACCGCCTGCCCAGGGGCGGGGACTGTGAGTACCCACAGACACACACACACACACTAACACACACACACTCACTCACTCCTCACTCACTCACTCACTCACTCACTCACTCACTCACTCACTCACTCACTCACTCACTCACTCTCTCTCTCTCTCTCTCTCTCTCTCACTCAGTCACTCACTCACTCACTCACTCAGTCACTCACACACACACACCTGCAAACAGACATACGTTCATGCAAAGATACACCTTGATACACGACCAGACTTTCAAAATCTATTTAAGCGTTTTCAAGCACACACAATTTACAGACGTACAACAAACACTCGTTACCAACTTGAGGAATCTCGCAATGTCTGTTTAAGCGTTTTCAGGGTCCAAGAAAACCAAATGTGAAAAATTACGTGCTTCTATCAAAAACCATCATCTTTTTTTGCAATTTTACGAATAATAAACAAATGACTACTCAAATCTAGTTCAGTCTTGTTCCGATTCAAAAAACAAATGACTGCTCAAATCTAGCTCAGTCTTGTTCTGATTCAAAAAACAAATGACTACTCAAATCTCGCTTAATCTTGTTTCGAATCAAAAAACAAAAGACTTCCGAATCCATTTTTACAATTCTACGAATAAAAAAACAAATGACTTCTCAAATATAGCTCGGGTGGGTTAGTATCACGGGGTCTAATTAGCAACTCGTCTATAGGGCTACTCGTCTAATTCGCAGCTGGTCTACATCACCTTCGTCTAAATAGCAATTGGTCTAAAAAGCAGCTGGTCTACAATTTACTAAGTAGCATCTCGTCTAAATAGCAATTGGTCTAAAAAGCAGCTGGTCTACACTTTTCTAAGTAGAATCTCGTCTAAATTGCAAGTTGCCAAATTGTACCAGTGATTAGGTAGGCCATACTGATCAAACATCAACTTTTATTAAAGGAGCAAACCTGCCAACCCTGAAATCTCATTTAAAAAATTACCTGCTTCATACATTTCGTCCGATCAGAAGTCTACATTTTGTATGGGGGGTTCAATATTTTTTTCAGATTTCAGGCATAGTGCCATAACAAAAGTTGATCAGTATGGCCTACCTGATAACCTGGTACAGTCGCCATCAGATATTTTTTAGCTGTGGAGGTGGGTGACAAATATCGGAACAACACCTTTATTTTCAAGGCGATGAAGATGATGTTGCGAAATTTGTGATTAAAAGAATTGCCATACGGTAAATTAACTTGTCACCTCATATTAAAAACGAATTTTGTACGATTATACCGAGGAATTGTTCCAATTTCATCTATGGATGGTAAAGTATAATATACCTCTCTTGGTGTCAACAGTAGGTAACAGGACGTTCGGATTATTTAAACAGGGTAAATTTTAATTCACTGGTCAAATTGTACAGCCGCCATCAGATACATCGGGGCTGTGGAAGTGGTCACAAATTTCGCAACATCATCTTCATCGCCTTGAAAATAAAGGTGTTGTTCCGATATTTGTCACCCACCTCCACAGCTAAGAAATATCTGATGGCGACTGTACCAAGTTATCAGGTAGGCCATACTGATCAACTTTTGTTATGGCACTAAGCCTGAAATCTGAAAAAAATATTGAACCCCCCATACAAAATGTAGACTTCTGATCGGACGAAATGTATGAAGCAGGTAATTTTTTAAATGAGATTTCAGGGTTGGCAGGTTTGCTCCTTTAATAAAAGTTGAAAGTTGATCAGTATGGCCTACCTAATCACTGGTACAATTTGGCAACTTGCAACTTAGACGAGATGCTACTTAGAAAAGTGTAGACCAGCTGCTTTTTAGACCAATTGCTATTTAGACGAGATGCTACTTAGTAAATTGTAGACCAGCTGCTTTTTAGACCAATTGCTATTTAGACGAAGGTGATGTAGACCAGCTGCAAATTAGACGAGTAGCCCTATAGACGAGTTGCTAATTAGACCCCGTGATACTAACCCGCTCGGGTCTCGTTTCGGATCAGAAAACAAAAGACTGCGACGATGCATTTTCGCAATGAGTTGTATCTGAGCGGCTGGGGTGGTCACAAATATCTGAGCAGTCCTCTATCAGCCTGCCGAGGGGCGACGACAGTGAGTACCTACACTTGTCCACGGTGAAAGTGTGCCTCGCGTGGGTACAGCAGTGCCCACAGCTGGCGCAGGCCGCCCGCCCAGCGCTGTGGCACGCGCTCGCGGCCGCGCTCAACCGCCTGCCCAGGGGCGACGACAGTGAGTACCCACAGACAGACATACAGACACACACACACACACACACACACACACACACACACACACACGCACACACACTTACACACACACACACACACACACACACACACACTCACGCACACACACACACACACTCACTCACACAAATACTCACTCACACACACACACACACAGACACACACACACACACACACACACACACATACACACACACATACACACACCTACAAGACATACATTCATGCAAAGATACACCACGATACACGACCCGACTCTCCAAATCTATTTAAGCGTTTTCAAGCACACAATTTACAGACGTACAACAAACACTCGTTACCAACTTGAGGAATCTCGCAAAATCTGTTTTAGCGTTTTCAGGGTCCAAGAAAACCAAATGACTATCAAAATTACGTGCTTCGAATAAAAAACCATCATCTTTTTTGCAATTTTACGAACAATAAACAAATGACTACTCAAGTCCAGCTCAGTCCCGTTTCGAATAAAAAAACAAATGACTACTCATATCTCGCTTAGTCTTGTTTCGAATCAAAAAACAAAAGACTTCCGAATCCATTTTTACAATTTTACGAATAAAAAAACAAATGACTTCTCAAATATAGCCCGAGTCTCGTTTCGAATCAGAAAACAAAAGACTGCGACGATGCATTTTCGCAATGAGTTGTATCTGAGCGGCTGGGGTGGTCACAAATATCTGAGCAGTCCTCTATCAGCCTGCCGAGGGGCGACGACAGTGAGTACCTACACTTGTCCACGGTGAAAGTGTGCCTCGCGTGGGTACAGCAGTGCCCACAGCTGGCGCAGGCCGCCCGCCCAGCGCTGTGGCACGCGCTCGCGGCCGCGCTCAACCGCCTGCCCAGGGGCGACGACTGTGAGTACCCACAGACACACACACACACACACACACACACACTAACACACACTCACTGACTCACTCACTCACTCACTCACTCCTCACTCACTCACTCACTCACTCACTGACTCACTCACTCACTCACTCACTCACTCACTCACTCACTCACTCACTCACTCACTCACTCACTCCTCACTCACTCACTCACTCACTCACTCACTCACTCACTCACTCACTCACTCACTCACACACACCTGCAAACAGACAAACATTCATGCAAAGATACACCACGATACACGACCAGACTTTCAAAATCTATTTAAGCGTTTTCAAGCACACACAATTTACAGACGTACAACAAACACTCGTTACCAACTTGAGGAATCTCGTAAAATCTGTTTTAGTGTTTAAAGGGTCCAAGAAAACCAAATGTGAAAAATAACGTGCTTCAATCAAAAACCATCATGTTTTTTGCAATTTTACGAATAATAAACAAATGACTACTCAAATCTAGCTCAGGATGCTTCGACAAGTTGTCAATCGCTAGCGC
>JALPQI010000452.1:0-147500 GCA_025490895.1 Thaumatotibia leucotreta | reverse complement strand
CGCGGCCGCGCTCAACCGCCTGCCCAGGGGCGACGACTGTGAGTACCCACAGACACACACACACACACACACACACACACACTAACACACACTCACTGACTCACTCACTCACTCACTCACTCCTCACTCACTCACTCACTCACTCACTGACTCACTCACTCACTCACTCACTCACTCACTCACTCACTCACTCACTCACTCACTCACTCACTCCTCACTCACTCACTCACTCACTCACTCACTCACTCACTCACTCACTCACTCACTCACTCACACACACCTGCAAACAGACAAACATTCATGCAAAGATACACCACGATACACGACCAGACTTTCAAAATCTATTTAAGCGTTTTCAAGCACACACAATTTACAGACGTACAACAAACACTCGTTACCAACTTGAGGAATCTCGTAAAATCTGTTTTAGTGTTTAAAGGGTCCAAGAAAACCAAATGTGAAAAATAACGTGCTTCAATCAAAAACCATCATGTTTTTTGCAATTTTACGAATAATAAACAAATGACTACTCAAATCTAGCTCAGGATGCTTCGACAAGTTGTCAATCGCTAGCGCTTAGTAGCGTATCGTAGTTTTACCTCTTTGTCACTCTTTCATATTAGTGCAACAAAGACAGTTAGTTGCCTTTCGCTTACGATTGACAATGAAGCGCTAGCGATTGGCAACTTGGCTAAGCACCCAGTCCTGTTTCGAATAAAAAACAAATGACTACTCATATCTCGCTTTGTCTTGTTTCGAATCAAAAAACAAAAGACTTCCGAATCCATTCTTACAATTTTACGAATAAAAAAACAAATGACTCCTCAAATACAGTTCGAGTCTCGTTTCGAATCAGAAAACAAAAGACTGCGACGATGCATTTTCGCAATGAGTTGTATCTGAGCGGCTGGGGTGGTCACAAATATCTGAGCAGTCCTCTATCAGCCTGCCGAGGGGCGACGACAGTGAGTACCTACACTTGTCCACGGTGAAAGTGTGCCTCGCGTGGGTACAGCAGTGCCCACAGCTGGCGCAGGCCGCCCGCCCAGCGCTGTGGCACGCGCTCGCGGCCGCGCTCAACCGCCTGCCCAGGGGCGACGACAGTGAGTACCCACAGACAGACACACACACACACAAACACACACACACTAACACACACCTGCAAACAGACAGACATACATTCATGTAAAGGTACACGACCCGACTTTCAAAATCTATTTAAGCGTTTTCAAGCACACACAATTTACAGACGTACAACAAACACTCGTTACAGGTGTAGTGAGAAATTACTTGCCTTCGGAAACGTTCGTAAACACATGCTGTTTCAGGCAGTGTCACCGAGTCTGACTGAAGTAGCATGACAGCTATTACTGTCAGTCTCAGTGAGATAGACTGAAACAGCATGACGTTGACGAACGTTTCCGAAGGCAAGTCATTTCTCACTACATCTGTACCAACTTGAAGAATCTCGCAAAATCTGTTTTAGCGTTTAAAGGGTCCAAGAAAACCAAATGACTATCAAAATTACGTGTTTCGAATCATCATCTTTTTTTGCATTTTTACGAATAATAAACAAATTACTACTCAAATCTAGCTCAGTATCGTTTCGAATAAAAAACAAATGACTACTCATATCTCGCTTTGTCTTGTTTCGAATCAAAAAACAAAAGACTTCCGAATCCATTTTTGCAATTTTACGAATAAAAAAACAAATGACTTCTCAAATATAGCTCGAGTCTCGTTTCGAATCAGAAAACAAAAGAGTGCGACGATGCATTTTTGCAATGAGTTGTATCTTAGCGGCTGGGGTGGTCACAAATATCTGAGCAGTCCTCTATCAGCCTGCCGAGGGGCGACGACAGTGAGTACCTACACTTGTCCACGGTGAAAGTGTGCCTCGCGTGGGTACAGCAGTGCCCACAGCTGGCGCAGGCCGCCCGCCCAGCGCTGTGGCACGCGCTCGCGGCCGCGCTCAACCGCCTGCCCAGGGGCGACGACTGTGAGTACCCACAGACACACACACACACACACACACACACACACACACACACACACTCACTCACTCACTCACTCACTCACTCACTCACTCACTCCTCACTCACTCACTCACTCACTCACTCACTCACTCACTCACTCACTCACTCACTCACTCACTCACTCATTCACACACTCACTCACTCACTCACTCACTCACTCACTCACTCACTCACTCACTCACTCACTCACTCACACACTCACTCACTCACTCACTCACACACACACACCTGCAAACAGACAAACATTCATGCAAAGATACACCACGATACACGACCCGACTTTAAAAATCTATTTAAGCGTTTTCAGGCACACACAATTTACAGACGTACAACAAACACTCGTTACCAATTTGAGGAATCTCGCAAAATCTGTTTTAGCGTTTTCAGGGTCCAAGAAAACCAAATGACTATCAAAATTACGTGCTTCGAATCAAAAACAATCATCTTTTTTACAATTTTATGAATAATAAACAAATGACTACTCAAATCTAGCTCAATATCAGATTAGATTAGATTCATTTATTTCATAAAAGAGAATTACAGGTTAAATTTACATTAATGTCAAAACTAACAGAATTTCTTTTATGATCGTCAATAATATTCAAAAAATAAAAATAATCAATCAATATTCATATGTAACAACTATCAAATAAATTAATTATGTTATATCTCCCAATAAGAATCGTCAATAAACAAAAAATAAAAATACTATTAATATTATTAATAACAAAAACAAAAATTTACAATCTAAATTACAATTTTAGTCTCCCAAAAAGAATCGTCATAGTCAACCGGTAAACAAATAAATAAAAACTCAAGTTACAAATTTATCTCCCAATAAGGATCGTCATTAAATTTAAAATAAATATGGTAAAAATGTCAATACAATCAAAATGTTAAAGCCATATATTCCTTAAGAGAGTACAAGGGATTTTCCAACAAAAGGTTTCTCAGTCGATGGCCAAATGTCTGATCACATGGCTCATTCCTCAGACTTGCTGGCAGGTGCTCGAAATACGTTGGCCCAATAACACGCGGGTTCTTTGTTGAGAGTGCCATGCGACGAGGAACTGTTCTGAGGCGTCCTGTATCGTTTCGAATAAAAAACAAATGACTACTCATATCTCGCTTCGTCTTGTTTCGAATCAAAAAACAAAAGACTTCCGAATCCATTTTTACAATTCTACGAGTAAAAAAACAAATGACTTCTCAAATATAGCTCGAGTCTCGTTTCGAATCGGAAAACAAAAGACTGCGACGATGCATTTTTGCAATGAGTTGTATCTGAGCGGCTGGGGTGGTCACAAATATCTGAGCAGTCCTCTATCAGCCTGCCGAGGGGCGACGACAGTGAGTACCTACACTTGTCCACGGTGAAAGTGTGCCTCGCGTGGGTACAGCAGTGCCCACAGCTGGCGCAGGCCGCCCGCCCAGCGCTGTGGCACGCGCTCGCGGCCGCGCTCAACCGCCTGCCCGGGGGCGACGACTGTGAGTACCCACAGGGAGACACACACACACACACACACACACACACACACACACTAACACACACACACACACACACACACACACACACACACACCTGCAAACAGACATACATTCGTGCAAAGATACACCATAGCGTTTTCAGGGTCCAAGAAAACCAAATGACTATCAAAATTACCTGCTTCGAATCAAAAACCGTATCAAAAATCAAGTACCCACAGACAGACATACAGACACACACAAACAGACATACAGTCATGCAAAGATACACCACGATACACGATCAGACTTTCAAAATCTATTTAAGCGTTTTCAAGCACACACAATTTACAGACGTACAACAAACACTCGTTACCAACTTGAGGAATCTCGCAGAATCTGTTTTAGCGTTTAAAGGGTCCAAGAAAACCAAATGACTATCCAAATTACGTGCTTCGAATCAAAAACCATCATCTTTTTTTTGCAATTTTACGAATAATAAACAAATGACTACTCAAATCTAGCTCAGGATGCTTAGCCAAGTTGTCAATCGCTAGCGCTTAGTAGCGTATCGTAGTTTTCCCTCTCTGTCACTCTTTCATATTAGTGCAACAAAGACAGCTGCCTTTCGCTTACGATTGACGATGAAGCGCTAGCGATTGGCAACTTGGCTAAGCACCCAGTCCTGTTTCGAATAAAAAACAAATGACTACTCATATCTCGCTTAGTCTTGTTTCGAATCAAAAAACAAAAGACTTCCGAATCCATTTTTACTATTCTATGAATAAAAAAACAAATGACTTCTCAAATATAGCTCGAGTTTCGTTTCGAATCAGAAAACAAAAGAGTGCGACGATGCATTTTTGCAATGAGTTGTATCTGAGCGGCTGGGGTGGTCACAAATATCTGAGCAGTCCTCTATCAGCCTGCCGAGGGGCGACGACAGTGAGTACCTACACTTGTCCACGGTGAAAGTGTGCCTCGCGTGGGTACAGCAGTGCCCACAGCTGGCGCAGGCCGCCCGCCCAGCGCTGTGGCACGCGCGCGCGGCCGCGCTCAACCGCCTGCCCGGGGGCGACGACTGTGAGTACCCACAGACAGACACACACACACACACACTAACACACACTCACTCACTCACTCACTCACTCACTCACTCACTCACTCACTCTCTCACTCTCTCTCTCACTCACTCACTCACTCACTCACTCACACACACACACCTGCAAACAGACATATATTCATGCAAAGATACACCACGATACACGACCCGACTTTCTAAATCTATTTAAGCGTTTTCAAGCACACAATTTACAGACGTACCTACAACAAACACTCGTTACCAACTTGAGGAATCCCGCAAAATCTGTTTTAGCGTTTTCAGGGTCCAAGAAAACCAAATGACGATCAAAATTACGTGCTTCGAATCAAAAACCGTCATCTTTTTTTTGTAATTTTACGAATAATAAACAAATGACTACTCAAATCTAGCTCAATATCGTTTCGAATAAAAAACAAATGACTACTCATATCTCGCTTTGTCTCGTCTCGAATCAAAAAACAAAAGACTTCCGAATCCATTTTTACAATTCTACGAATAAAAAAACAAATGACTACTCAAATCTAGCTCAGTCTCGTTTCGAATAAAAAACAAATGACTACTCATATCTCGCTTTGTCTTGTTTCGAATCAAAAAACAAAAGACTTCCGAATCCATTTTTACAATTCTACGAATAAAAAAACAAATGACTTCTCAAATATAGCTCGAGTCTCGTTTCGAATCAGAAAACAAAAGAATGCGACGATGCATTTTCGCAATGAGTTGTATCTGAGCGGCTGGGGTGGTCACAAATATCTGAGCAGTCCTCTATCAGCCTGCCGAGGGGCGACGACAGTGAGTACCTACACTTGTCCACGGTGAAAGTGTGCCTCGCGTGGGTACAGCAGTGCCCACAGCTGGCGCAGGCCGCCCGCCCAGCGCTGTGGCACGCGCTCGCGGCCGCGCTCAACCGCCTGCCCAGGGGCGACGACTGTGAGTACCCACAGACACACACACACACACCTGCGAACAGACATACATATACATACACACTTAACCAACACACGACCCGATTTCGTTTCATGATTCAAAATAGTCCCAAGATCTATTCTAATGCTTTCAAGCGCCATATAGCACCAGACAAACACAGTCGTTACCAACTACTCGCGACCAGACAATGTCATTTCTAGTTTGAGAAAAGTCTCAAAATCTCTTTTAGTGTTTTTCATGATTGGAAAAACAAATGACTATTGAAATCTAGCCTAGTCTTCTTTCGAATCAAGAAACAAAAGACAGTGAAATTGCATTTTTAGAATTGAAAAACAAATCTAGTCTTCTTCCGAATAAAAAAACAAAAGACTACGAAAATTTATTTTTGCAATTTTACGACGTAAAAAAACAAATGACTACTTATATCTCGCTTAATCTTGTTTCGAATCAAAAAACAAAAGACTTCCGAAGCCATTTTTACAATTCTACGAATAAAAAAACAAACGACTTCTCAATCATAGCTCGAGTCTCGTTTCGAATCAGAAAACAAAAGAGTGCGACGATGCATTTTTGCAATGAGTTGTATCTGAGCGGCTGGGGTGGTCACAAATATCTGAGCAGTCCTCTATCAGCCTGCCGAGGGGCGACGACAGTGAGTACCTACACTTGTCCACGGTGAAAGTGTGCCTCGCGTGGGTACAGCAGTGCCCACAGCTGGCGCAGGCCGCCCGCCCAGCGCTGTGGCACGCGCTCGCGGCCGCGCTCAACCGCCTGCCCGGGGGCGACGACTGTGAGTACCCACAGGGAGACACACACACACACACACACACACACTAACACACACTCACTCACTCACTCACTCCTCACTCACTCATTCACTCACTCACTCACTCCTCACTCACTCACTCACTCACTCACTCACTCACTCACTCACACACACACACACCTGCAAACAGACATACATTCATGCAAAGATACACCACGATACACGGCCCGACTCTCAAAATCTATTTAAGCGTTTTCAAGCACACACAATTTACAGACGTACAACGAACACTCGTTACCAACTTGAGGAATCTCGCAATATCTGTTTTAGCGTTTTCAGGGTCCAAGAAAACCAAATGTGAAAAATTACGTGCTTCAATCAAAAACCATCATCTTTTTTTGCAATTTTACGAATAAAACCAAATGACTACTCATATCTCGCTTCGTCTTGTTTCGAATCAAAAAACAAAAGACTTCCGAATCCATTTTTACAATTTTACGAATAAAAAAACAAATGACTTCTCAAATATAGCTCGAATCTCGTTTCGAATCAGAAAACAAAAGACTGCGACGATGCATTTTCGCAATGAGTTGTATCTGAGCGGCTGGGGTGGTCACAAATATCTGAGCAGTCCTCTATCAGCCTGCCGAGGGGCGACGACAGTGAGTACCTACACTTGTCCACGGTGAAAGTGTGCCTCGCGTGGGTACAGCAGTGCCCACAGCTGGCGCAGGCCGCCCGCCCAGCGCTGTGGCACGCGCTCGCGGCCGCGCTCAACCGCCTGCCCAGGGGCGACGACTGTGAGTACCCACAGACAGACATACACACACACACACACACACACACACACACACACCTGCAAACAGACACCTGCAAACTCACACAAATACTCACACACGCACTCACTCACTCACTCACTCACTCACTCACACACACACACACACACACACACACACACACACACACACACACTCACACACACACCTGCAAACAGACATACATTCATGCAAAGATACACCTTGATACAGGACCCGACTCTCAAAATCTATTTAAGCGTTTTCAAGCACACACAATTTACAGACATACAACAAACACTCGTCACCAACTTGAGGAATCTCGCAATATCTGTTTTAGCGTTTTCAGGGTCCAAGAAAACCAAATGACTATCAAAATTACGTGCTTCGAATCAAAAACCGTCATCTTTTTTTGCAATTTTACGAATAATAAACAAATGACTACTCAAATCTAGCTCAGTCTCGTTTCGAATAAAAAACAAATGACTACTCATATCTCGCTTTGTCTTGTTTCGAATCAAAAAACAAAAGACTTCCGAATCCATTTTTACAATTCTACGAGTAAAAAAACAAATGACTTCTCAAATATAGCTCGAGTCTCGTTTCGAATCGGAAAACAAAAGACTGCGACGATGCATTTTCGCAATGAGTTATATCTGAGCGGCTGGGGTGGTCACAAATATCTGAGCAGTCCTCTATCAGCCTGCCGAGGGGCGACGACAGTGAGTACCTACACTTGTCCACGGTGAAAGTGTGCCTCGCGTGGGTACAGCAGTGCCCACAGCTGGCGCAGGCCGCCCGCCCAGCGCTGTGGCACGCGCTCGCGGCCGCGCTCAACCGCCTGCCCAGGGGCGACGACTGTGAGTACCCACAGGCAGACATACAGACACACACACACACACACACACACACACACACACACACACACACACACACACACACACACACACACACACACACTAACACACACTCACTCACTCACTCACTCCTCACTCACTCATTCACTCACTCACTCACTCCTCACTCACTCACTCACTCACTCACTCACTCACTCACTCACACACACACACACCTGCAAACAAACATACATTCATGCAAAGATACACCACGATACACGACCCGACTTTCAAAATCTATTTAAGCGTTTTCAAGCACACACAATTTACAGACGTACCGTCGACGTCAAAGATATCATTACAATTTAGGTGCCAAAAATATGTTTACACGACGTTAATGCCAAAGCAACAAAGTCGTGTAAATATATTTTAGCACCTAAACCGTCATTGGGCATTTTCGCGAGAAGAGATACAAAAACTTATTTTTCTGAAATAGGTAAACTATGTTTTTCCTGCTCAGAATCACGAGCTCTTTCGATCCTACTAGAAGAAAAAAAGTGTCCCAACTTTTTGTTTCTATTACGTAACCGTTTTTCAAACACTTTGTACAGCGGTTACAAAGTGGAGAACATGTAAAATGTATGAAAAATGTGGGACCATTTTTTTCTGGTACTGTTTTTCTACTAGATTGAAAGAAGTCGTTATTCTGAGTAGGAAAAACATTAAATTTACCTACCTTGGATCTCTTCTCGCGAAAATGCCTAATTATATATTTGACGTCGGCTGTACAACAAACACTCGTTACCAACTTGAGGAATCCCGCAAAATCTGTTTTAGCGTTTTCAGGGTCTAAGAAAACCAAATGACTATCAAAATTACGTGCTTCGAATAAAAAACCATCATCTTTTTTGCAATTTTACGAACAATAAACAAATGACTACTCAAATCTAGCTCAGTCTTGTTCCGATTCAAAAAACAAATGACTACTCAAATCTCGCTTAATCTTGTTTCGAATCAAAAAACAAGAGACTTACAATTACAATTATACAAATAAAAAATCAAATGACTTCTGAAATAAAGCTCGAGTCTCGTTTCGAATCAGAAAACAAAAGACAGCGTAAATGCACGCCATACTAAATTGCCTTTCAAAAACGGTCCTGAATTTTAGTTGACAAGTGTCACCCCCTGTTCAATCCATCACGGCAATGAATTAGAATGTCAACCTAAAAAACTTAAACCGCCATTTATAAATAGTTGTGATTGGTCCATCAAAGTTTTGATTGGCTATATTCAATAAACATTTGTCAAAGATGTTGCGCCGAAATATGCGCGGTGTCACGAAAAGCGCTATGTCCTGCACATCTTGGCACAATTGAACAATTGGTTTTGGGGGCATTTTTGAGCTGGCGTTAGGCGTCCATGTTTTATATGGTCGCAGTGTGTATCGGAGCGGCTAGTGTGCCCAGCACACAGATATATACAGACACACACATGCATACAGACAACACACTCACATGAATACAAACATGACTATTAAAATATTTTAACAACCCTTTTTTAACCTCTAAAAACCATTCATTGGCCGACTTGTATTTTAACTAATGGTGACTGTTATACAGGGTGTAAGTCTAATACGGGCGAAGCTCTTAACGGGTATTAGTTTACGACATAATAAATTGATTCAAATAACTTTTACTTAAAATTAGAGCAACAAAATTTTCCATACAAAATAATTCGGCGCGCAATGTAGAGCAACATACGCGAGTTAAAGACTCGATGACAGCTAATTTCAAAAGCAGATGACATAACTGCCATATTAACAATAACAAATGTTCGTACCTACATTGCTGCTCCGATAATCTTAAAAAAATTCTGTGGGGTCATAATTGAGAGTAACTTTAAAAAAACCTTGTAATCCATGATTACACTAATGAATCCCATGCCTGGTTTAATTGATCGCCCGTATTAGACTTACACACTGTATTTATAAGTACCTCGATATTTTTCTAGCAGGAACGAGAGATTGATAAAATTAAACATCTACATATTTTTTATCGATATAGTCTTGTATTAGTCAATAAATAAATTTAATAAATAAATAATTCGCAGTAAAGATAAACTACAAGAATGCAAATCATATTCAAAACAATACATTTTTTTATAGTTTATATTATGTGCCTATTAAGAGAACAAAGACTAATAAGATACTCTAACGCCATAGGCAATACTTCATATGAAGTATTAGATATTGAAAAATAAAGCGTATATGGGTCTTGTATTTCTTGGTTGGTTATGATTTTACAAAGTTAGCATCTTTATAAGAATAGGGTGTATTCATCGCCGTCATTACGCCGTGTGGTGACGGCAGTAAGAATACACATTTTGTCACCACCCCAACTCCTCCTGCGGGTGTCGTAAGAGTCGACTTAGGGATTGAAGTGTCACTGACCATTATTTGATAAAAGATTGATGATGGGCAGCAGCGTCATCATAGTGGACACATTACTGCGATCGCCAATCCGCTTGCCCAACGTGGCGATTATGGGCATTTACCTCCTAATGCGTCTATACGCATAGTTAATAGGAGAGGCCTACGTCCAGCAGTGGACTGTGATAGGCTGATGACGTGACGTATTCATCGATAACAGTAATGTCGATGTTTGATTTAGTCAATCTCTCGTCAAAAATATCTAGGTATAGTTACATTGATGAACGCCTCACCGACACATTATTTCGCCGACAGCCGATTCCGTACCCCTGCCAGAAGACGAAGAGCTCCACGGTTTCCAACCCCTGGAACGGTCCTTCCAGCATCTCAAGTTCCGGCAACATGCTTCCTGGGACTCGTACGGGCGCCGCGTACCCGACGCCGAGCCGCTCGATGAGGATGCACCGTGAGTTTATTTAATAATCTCTTCAAATCCGAGGGTTTAAGACCCCTGTTCATAAAAGGTTGCGAACCCCTTCCTTGTGTCATAGGAAAAAGGTTGATGACCCCTGTGTCATATGAAAAAGGTTGCGAACCCCTGTGTCATTTGAAAACCGGCCAAGTGTGAGTTGGACTCGCGCGCGAAGGGTACTGTACCATTAGGTACATACATATCTACAGATAAAGTATTAAGCCGTGTGGTGACGGCAGTAAGAATACATTTGTCACCACCCCTACTCTTCCCGCGGGTGTCGTAAAAGCCGACTAAGGGATTAAAGTGTCACTGACCATCCTTTGATACAGGATTGATGATGGGCAGCAGCGTCATCATAGTGGACACATTACAGCAATCGCCAATCCGTTTGCCCAGCGTGGTGATTATGGGCATTTACCTCCTAATGCGTATATACGTGTAGTATAGTTAATAGGAGAGGCCTACGTCCAGCAGTGGACTGAGATAGGCTGATGAAGTGAAGAAGTGAAGATTTTTTTTCTGTCTGTTATTGCCATGGCTACGGTCGCCTGAGTCACGCTGATTTTATGCAAAATTATGCTACTTAAACTATGCAAACAAACATTTTTCTGGCGTTGTTAAGCCCGTTCCTTAATGGGCCACCTACAGACATGCACTACTTGCATGTTTGCATACATTAAGTAGCATAATTTTACACAAAACTAGAATGACTCAGGCGACCGTAACCATGGCAATAACAGAAAGAAAAAAGTTGATTCACCCATATATCTCAAAAACTATAAGAGATAATTTAATCAAACCAAAAATCGTTGATAGAATTTATTATTATGCATAACAGCATTTTTTTTACCACGTACCTGGTTTAATAAATAGAGGGGGGGGGGGGACACATTTCTCAGACTTTGAGTACTAAAAAACGTCGTATGAGACACGTGCAAAAACGAAATTCGTAACTCGTGTCGATTTAAAACACTCTCTATCGGTCGTGTTTTAAAACATCGCCACTCGTTTCGAATTTCATGTTTTTCGCACTTGTGTCGTAATGCACTATTTAGTACAGTTAGTGCCTTTTTTAGGCTCTAGTGTCATTTTACGTCAGGTCCAAAACTTCAGAGGGCCATCTGCACTAAAAAACGTCGTACGAGACACGTGCAAAAACGAAATTCGTAACTCGTGTCGATTGAAAACACTCCCTATCGGTCGTGTTTTAACCCTTTAATGGGCATTGGCAACATATTTGCCGTCGTATAAAAAACAAAACCAAATCTATTTCCAAATACGTAAGGTTTGAAATTGAATGCTTTAACAGAGCTGTCAGAGGGTTAAAACATCGCCACTCGTTTCGAATTTCATGTTTTGCACTTGTGTCGTAATGTATTATTCTCTTGCAGGCCTCCATCAGTGGTATCTCCCGATTGGCCGAGCAGCGCTCCAGAGCTGGAGGCCAGCGTGCGAGCCCACAGACTGACCAGGCTCGGCGAACGGCTCGCCGAACTTGCTCCCGAGCATTTCTCATACACGTGAGTAGAACCACATAGTTGTCTTGCAGGCCTCTACAGTGGTATCTCCCGATTGGCCGAGCAAGCCCACAGACTGACCAAGCTCGGCGAACGGCTCGCCGAACTTGCTCCCGAGCATTTCTCATACACGTGAGTAGAACCACATAATTGTCTTGCAGACCTCCATCAGTAGTATCTCCCGATTGGCCGAGCAGCGCTCCAGAGCTGGAGGCCAGCGTGCGAGCCCACAGACTGACCAGGCTCGGCGAACGGCTCGCCGAACTTGCTCCCGAGCATTTCTCATACACGTGAGTAGAACCACATAATTGTCTTGCAGACCTCCATCAGTGGTATCTCCGGATTGGCCGAGCAAGCCCACAGACTGACCAGGCTCGGCGAACGGCTCGCCGAACTTGCTCCCGAGCATTTCTCATACACGTGAGTAGAACCACATACATAATTGTCTTGCAGACCTCCATCAGTAGTATCTCCCGATTGGCCGAGCAGCGCTCCAGAGCTGGAGGCCAGCGTGCGAGCCCACAGACTGACCAGGCTCGGCGAACGGCTCGCCGAACTTGCTCCCGAGCATTTCTCATACACGTGAGTAGAACCACATAATTGTCTTGCAGACCTCCATCAGTAGTATCTCCCGATTGGCCGAGCAGCGCTCCAGAGCTGGAGGCCAGCGTGCGAGCCCACAGACTGACCAGGCTCGGCGAACGGCTCGCCGAACTTGCTCCCGAGCATTTCTCATACACGTGAGTAGAACCACATAATTGTCTTGCAGACCTCCATCAGTAGTATCTCCCGATTGGCCGAGCAGCGCTCCAGAGCTGGAGGCCAGCGTGCGAGCCCACAGACTGACCAGGCTCGGCGAACGGCTCGCCGAACTTGCTCCCGAGCATTTCTCATACACGTGAGTAAAACCACATAATTGTCTTGCAGACCTCCATCAGTGGTATCTCCGGATTGGCCGAGCAAGCCCACAGACTGACCAGGCTCGGCGAACGGCTCGCCGAACTTGCTCCCGAGCATTTCTCATACACGTGAGTAGAACCACATAATTGTCTTGCAGACCTCCATCAGTGGTATCTCCGGATTGGCCGAGCAAGCCCACAGACTGACCAGGCTCGGCGAACGGCTCGCCGAACTTGCTCCCGAGCATTTCTCATACACGTGAGTAGAACCACATAATTGTCTTGCAGACCTCCATCAGTAGTATCTCCCGATTGGCCGAGCAGCGCTCCAGAGCTGGAGGCCAGCGTGCGAGCCCACAGACTGACCAGGCTCGGCGAACGGCTCGCCGAACTTGCTCCCGAGCATTTCTCATACACGTGAGTAGAACCACATAATTGTCTTGCAGACCTCCATCAGTGGTATCTCCGGATTGGCCGAGCAAGCCCACAGACTGACCAGGCTCGGCGAACGGCTCGCCGAACTTGCTCCCGAGCATTTCTCATACACGTGAGTAGAACCACATAATTGTCTTGCAGACCTCCATCAGTAGTATCTCCCGATTGGCCGAGCAGCGCTCCAGAGCTGGAGGCCAGCGTGCGAGCCCACAGACTGACCAGGCTCGGCGAACGGCTCGCCGAACTTGCTCCCGAGCATTTCTCGTACACGTGAGTAGAACCACATAATTGTCTTGCAGGCCTCCATCAGTGGTATCTCCCGATTGGCCGAGCAAGCCCACTGACTGACCAGGCTCGGCGAACGGCTCGCCGAACTTGCTCCCGAGCATTTCTCATACACGTGAGTAGACCACAGAATTGTCTTGCAGACCTCCATCAGTGGTATCTCCCGATTGGCCGAGCAAGCCCACAGACTGACCAGGCTCGGCGAACGGCTCGCCGAACTTGCTCCCGAGCATTTCTCATACACGTGAGTAGAACCACATAATTGTCTTGCAGGCCCCCATCAGTGGTATCTCCCGATTGGCCGAGCAGCGTGCGAGCCCACAGACTGACCAAGCTCGGCGAACGGCTCGCCGAACTTGCTCCCGAGCATTTCTCATACACGTGAGTAGAACCACAATTGTCTTGCAGGTCTCCATCAGTGGTATCTCCCGATTGGCCGAGCAAGCCCACAGACTGACCAAGCTCGGCGAACGGCTCGCCGAACTTGCTCCCGAGCATTTCTCATACACGTGAGTAGAACCACAATTGTCTTGCAGGCCTCCATCAGTGGTATCTCCCGATTGGCCGAGCAAGCCCACAGACTGACCAAGCTCGGCGAACGGCTCGCCGAACTTGCTCCCGAGCATTTCTCATACACGTGAGTAGAACCACATAATTGTCTTGCAGGCCTCCATCAGTAGTATCTCCCGATTGGCCGAGCAGCGCGCCACAGACTGACCAAGCTCGGCGAACGGCTCGCCGAACTTGCTCCCGAGCATTTCTCATACACGTGAGTAGACCACATAATTGTCTTGCAGACCCCCATCAGTGGTATCTCCCGATTGGCCGAGCAAGCCCACAGACTGACCAAGCTCGGCGAACGGCTCGCCGAACTTGCTCCCGAGCATTTCTCATACACGTGAGTAGAACCACAATTGTCTTGCAGGCCTCCATCAGTGGTATCTCCCGATTGGCCGAGCAAGCCCACAGACTGACCAAGCTCGGCGAACGGCTCGCCGAACTTGCTCCCGAGCATTTCTCATACACGTGAGTAGAACCACATAATTGTCTTGCAGGCCTCCATCAGTAGTATCTCCCGATTGGCCGAGCAGCGCGCCACAGACTGACCAAGCTCGGCGAACGGCTCGCCGAACTTGCTCCCGAGCATTTCTCATACACGTGAGTAGAACCACATAATTGTCTTGCAGGCCTCCATCAGTGGTATCTCCCGATTGGCCGAGCAAGCCCACAGACTGACCAAGCTCGGCGAACGGCTCGCCGAACTTGCTCCCGAGCATTTCTCATACACGTGAGTAGAACCACATAATTTTCTTGCAGGCCTCCTTCAGTGGTATCTCCGGATTGGCCGAGCAAGCCCACAGACTGACCAAGCTCGGCGAACGGCTCGCCGAACTTGCTCCCGAGCATTTCTCATACACGTGAGTAGAACCACATAATTGTCTTGCAGGCCTCCATCA
This sequence comes from Thaumatotibia leucotreta, assembly GCA_025490895.1. NCBI lineage: Eukaryota > Metazoa > Arthropoda > Insecta > Lepidoptera > Tortricidae > Thaumatotibia > Thaumatotibia leucotreta. Next base: position 132,079 of record JALPQI010000452.1, on the reverse strand, counting down.
GTGGTATCTCCCGATTGGCCGAGCAAGCCCACAGACTGACCAAGCTCGGCGAACGGCTCGCCGAACTTGCTCCCGAGCATTTCTCATACACGTGAGTAACCACAGAATGAGGCACTGCTATGCTATTCTCTTATTCACACATTCGACGCTGCGTTCGTCAACGAGCTCGACGTCGAGACAGTCTTGTCTAAAATCCTAGCTATTTTATTTGACTCACCGCGGGAGCGGCCGGCGAGTGCCAGAACCGACTGTTTTGTTATTCTCTCGGCATTGCGATTTCTCATCAGTTTCATCTAAATTACCATTTAGAACCCGATTTTTAATTAAACAATTAACATAAAACCCCGTGTAAGCTGTTATTAAAAAACAAAAACATACCTATATAAAATAAAACTATGAAATAAAACATTGAAAACGGATAAACTCGCGTATATTAACTAATTTTAACTTCATTCCGACGTTTCGAACACTTTACAAGGTCTGCGGATGACCGCAGACCACGAACCCTGTAAAGTGTTCGAAACGTCGGAATGAAGTTAAAATTAGTTAATATACGCGAGTTTATCCGTTTTCATAGTTTTATTTCATGAGTAATCCTCGCGGTAACCGGAGAAAATATTATACCTATATAAAATTCGCCCCAAATGAAAGTTACATCCTCGTAAAGTAAATGATACTATACCCAAAAAAATGGTAATAATTTAGTTAACTAAATGCCAACTAAACCATAAACCACATGAAAATATGTGTTACAAAAAGTTCCAATTAAAAACCAAGCCCAAAGATTGCCAACCATGTAGTTGGAAAATGAAACGATTTCATAAGATTCAATTGGAACATGATCTTTCGGCGAAATTACTTTATGCAAAAAATTGGTTGCGATGTAATATTCGTACAAACAATTTTCGGAGATGATTTTGAGCGAGGTTGTGGGCGAGTTCGTCGCTGTTTTTCGTTAGAGAATACGAAATTCGTACATTAAACGTCAAACTCGACGCAGTGTAGTTCCAGCTCACGCCGCATTCGTCGCCAAGCACTAGTGTCGTTTAAAGTACATTAGTGAATACCATCTTTAGGCTCTACGCTGCCGCAGCGCTGACACAGCGCTGACAGCAAAGCGGTTTCCTTAGTGAATAACACTGCTGATATGATTGATAGCTGGGCTATAGGCAATGTTCCTGCGACCATATATAACATGGACGTCTAACGCCAGCTCAAAAATGCCCCCAAAAACAATTGTTCAATCGTGCCAAGATGGGCAGGATATAGCGCTTTTCTTAACACCGCGCATATTTCGGCGCAACGTCTTTGGCCAATGCTATGGAAATGTATGATGCTATAATGTATGGAAATGGTCACATAACTTTTAGTACGAATCTGTTATTCTCATACATTTATTACTTATCGCTTGCAAAATGGCATCTTGACTAGGCAGCTGATGTATAATTTTCCTCACAATGTTTTCCTTCACCGTAAAGCACTTGTGAATATCAAACCATAGGCCCGTTTCTCGAAAGCTTGTAACTTGTAATAAAAGTAGAAGTCTCTTTTTATCGCTATGTATTAAATAAGGACTAAGCCATAGCATAATATAAAAACGCCGATCGAGTTTAACTTCCTAAAGATATTGTACTTCATTGTCGTTACAAAGCTGACTGAAATGAAGGTTTTTTTAACTTCGCGCTAATTGGGTACACCAAAATGCCTGCGAGGAGGCTAGAACGCACGATTTTTTTACATTAGCCAATGTGTGTTTTTTACATTAGCAATTTTACTATGTTTAATTTTTTTTATCTACATCCATATCATAAGTTGTCTACAATATGTTTAGCGGCGGTAAGCAAATAGCCTACTTTAAGAAATCTGTATCTGTGGGTGTATCATAATTTTTACTTTACGATATCGGCAACCGATATCTTAATCACAATTAAATTTCGAACATTCTGTTAAAAAGAAAAAACACACTTTAATTTCGATTATCAAATTAATCGATTTGTAATTTCATTCACATTAAAATTCATATTCCATACATTCTTCTAAATCCCGAATACTGAGAATCGATTTGAGAATCGATATCGACTCAAGACCTTACCTGGTTTATGAATTAAAAAAAACTAATATCAGTTCAGTCATTTGTTTTGTTTGAATTGTTTCAAACATCCAACTTTTTTGGACTGTTTGACTTGAAAGTTAAATATTATCGAGTTCGTTGTGAAATATTTACACTGAAAAATTATTTATGACGAGGAAGACAGTGATGTTGAAATGTGTGAAACACCACCAGAAATCCGGGACGCCGCTACAACCGTGACCAATAATTTTCTGCCACAAAAATAAACATATTGTAGAAAACTTATTATATGCATGTAGATAAAGTTATGTATGCAACTGTTCATAATTAGGCATTATGAACCAGTCACATAAAATACTATTAAATCGATCCTCAAATCATACGTTTTTCATCAGTATCGAAGACGGCGTGACGACTTTCACGGCGCTTTGCAGCGGCGGCGAACTGAGCGTCGACGAGCAGAGGCGAGCGTCGCAGGACGCGCCGCCGCCCGTCGTCATATCTGAGGCGGACTTCAGGGAGAAAGGTCAGTGGCTCGATCACAGAATTAGATTTGGATAGAAGAAACAAGTTCATTCATTTGTATGCCGAGCGTGTCAGATTTTGTACTGAAGTTGTTACTTGCCTATGATTTTAATGTCTCAGGCCCTTGAGTATACATATTTTTTTGTGTTGTTGCAATTAATATTACTTAAGGAGGCATTATTAATGTTTTTGTTCACTTCAACTTACAAAATTTGACGCCCGAAAGCTGCAAACTGCGATTAAAGACGGACAACTCAGTAGATTTTACTGAGTTCATTTGACACGCTAAGTAGATACGTTCGCTTGATCTATGGTATATATGACATCTGTGGGCTCGATCGTCGACTACAAAGAGATGTAATGCACTGTTTCACTGGCTTTATGATAAGAATGGATATAGGTACCCGATTGGACATGTCCCAACGTAAACCGTGTCACAAATCGTGCCGCCTCGTCACTTGTGTACTTGAAAACATGTCGTTAAAGTGTTACGAAACACGACATTGAGCATCGACGAGCGAACTGAGCGTCGACGAGCAGAGGCGAGCGTCGCAGGACGCGCCACCGCCCGTCGTCATATCTGAGGCGGACTTCAGGGAGAAAGGTCAGTGGTTAGACCGTCTCAGTAACTTGTCTATACAAAGAGACGTATCCGATTTTCACAGTTGAGTTGATCTATTAGGATCACGTGGTGTCTGATTGGCGAGTTGAGCATTGACGGGCATCGCCTATTCTCGTCATATCTGAGGCGGACTTCAGGGAGAAAGGTCAGTGGTTAGACCGTCTCAGTAAATTGTATATAAAGAGACGTATCCAATTTTCGCGGTTGAGCATCGACGAGTAGTTTCAGAGAGAAAGGTCAGTGGTTCGACCGTCTCGGTAACTTGTCTTTACAAAGAAACGTATCCGATTTTCACAGTTGAGCATCGATGAGCAGATTTCAAAAAGATTGGTCAGTGGTTAGACTGTCGACTAGATTACCTTCTGGTGTTATAATAGGGTCTCAGAGCGTATACAAGAAGCCGATTTAACATGACGCGGCGTTAGCCGTAGTAACACAAATCTATTGCGATCACGTAATGTCTGATTGGCGAGTTGAGCATCGACGGTCATCGCCTATTCTCGTCATTTCTGAGGCGGACTTTAGGGAGAAAGGTACTGACCTTTCTCCGTGAAGTTTAGTTAGTTAGCTTTAGTTAGTTAGTCGACTAGTAAGAGATATACCTAGTATTACGAGACACGACGACACGGCGCTTTGCAGCGGCGGCGAACTGAGCGTCGACGAGCAGAGGCGAGCGTCGCAGGACGCGCCGCCGCCCGTCGTCATATCCGAGGCGGACTTCAGGGAGAAAGGTCAGTGGCTCGATCGTCGACTACAAAGAGATGTAATGCACTATTGCAATGGCTTTATGATAAGAATGGATATAGGTAGCCGATTGGACATGTCCCAACGTAAACCGTGTCACAAATCGTGCTGCCTTGAAAGCATGTCGTTAAAGTGTTTCGAATCACGACATTGAGCATCGACGAGCGAGTTGAGCGTCGACGAGCAGAGGCGAGCGTCGCAGGACGCGCCACCGCCCGTCGTTATATCCGAGGCAGACTTCAGGGAGAAAGGTCAGTGCTCGATCGTCGACTACAAAGAGATGTAATGCACTATTTCACTGGCTTTATGATAAGAATGGATATAGGTAGCCGATTGGACATGTCCCAACGTAAACCGTGTCACAAATCGTGTCGCCTCGTCACTTGTGTACTTGAAAACATGTCGTTAAAGTGTTACACTTTTTGAAACACGTCGGTTAGACAGTCTCGGTAACTTGTCTATACAAAGAGACGTATCAGATTTTCATGGTTGAGCATCATCGAGCAGATTTCAAAAAGATAGGTAAGTGATTAGACTGTCGACTAGTTTACCTTCTGGTGTTATAATAGGGTCTCAGAACGTATACAAGTAGCCGATTTAACATGACCCGGCGTTAGCCGTAGTAACACAAATCTATTGCGATCACGTGGTGTCTGATTAGCGAGTTGAGCATCGACGGGCATCGCCTATTCTCGTCATATCTGAGGCGGACTTTAGGGAGAAAGGTACTGACCTTTCTCCGTGAAGTTTAGTTAGTTAGCTTTAGTTAGTCGACTAGTAAGAGATATACCTAGTATTACGAGACACGACGACACGGCGCTTTGCAGCGGCGGCGAACTGAGCGTCGACGAGCAGAGGCGAGCGTCGCAAGACGCGCTACCGCCCGTCGTCATATCTGAGGCGGACTTCAGGGAGAAAGGTTAGTGGCTCGATCGTCGACTACAATGAGATGTAATGCGCTATTTCACTGGCTTTATGATGAGAACGGATAATTGGACATGTCCCAACGTAAACCGTGTCACAAATCGTGTCGCCTCATCACTTGTGTACTTGAAAACATGTCGTTAACCCTAAACTTGGCAGAATTTTGAAAAAATCGTGCTTTCTAGCCTCCTCGCCGCTGTGTAGAGCAAAAAAATTCTGTCTTTAAAAAAATACAAAAAGCGGGTCAAAAAGTATGTATCTTTAAAGATGCACTGCCAAGCTAAGGGAGTATTACGAAACACGTTATTCACGGCGCTTTGTAGAGGTGGCCAGTTGAGCTTCGACGAATAGGCGATGCCCGTAGACATATCCGAGGCGGACTTCAGGGAGAAAGGTCAGTGGTTAGACTGATTAAAGGGATTAGTAAGACATTTGTCTAGTAAGAGATATACCTAATCCAAGAATGCTCTTTGTAACCGACGTGTACCGTTCTATGCCGTCGTAACCCAAAGTGTTACGAAACACGACATTGAGCATCGAGTTGAGCGTCGACGAGCAGATGCGAGCGTCGCAGGACGCGCCGCCGCCCGTCGTCATTTCTGAGGCGGACTTCAGAGAGAAAGGTCAGTGGTTAGACCGTCTCAGTAACTTGTATATAAAGAGACGTATCCAATTTTCACGGTTGATCATCGACGAGCAGATTTCAGAGAGAAAGGTCAGTGGTTAGACCGTCTCAGTAAATTGTCTATACAAAGAGACGTATCAGATTTTCACAGTTGAGCATCGATGAGCAGATTTCAGAAAGATAGGTCAGTGGTTAGACTGTCGACTAGTTTACCTTCTGGTGTTATAATAGGGTCTCAGAACGTATACAAGTAGCTGACTTAACATGACCCGGCGTAAGCCGTAGTAATACAAATCGAGTGCGATCACGTGATGTCTAAGTGGAGAGTTGAGCATCGACGGGCATCGCCTATTCTCGTTATATCTGAGGCGGACTTGAGGGAGAAAGGTACTGACCTTTCTCCGTGAAATTTAGTTAGTTAGTCGACTAGTAAGAGATATACCTAGTATTACGAGACACGACGACACGGCGCTTTGCAGCGGCGGCGAACTGAGCGTCGACGAACAGAGGCGAGCGTCGCAAGACGCGCCGCCGCCCGTCGTCATATCTGAGGCGGACTTCAGGGAGAAAGGTCAGTGACTCAATCGTCGACTACAAAGAGATGTCATTATTATTTATTAAAGTTTGCCAACAGGTATAATACCAAAACGTATGAACTTAAATAATAGCGCAAACAAAACATGACGTAGTATTCACCCAATTACAGGCAAACACAACTTGCTAACATTACGTGCTTACATTTTGTAGCCTAAGTTACAATTTTAAAAATTTTATAGCCAAAACACAGAACTAAAATGTCAAAATTACAATTAAACAGCGACATGTACAATAAACAAGGTATATTAAATTTAAACAGATGTGACATGCTAATCAATAATTGCAAGTAGGGTAGGTAGGTAAGTATATAATTTATAAAATTATTTTACTGGTAATGCGCTATTGCACTGGCTTTATGATAAGAATGGATATAGGTAGCCGAATGGACATGTCCCAACGTAAACCGTGTCACAAATCGTGTCGCCTCATCACTTGTGTACTTGAAAACATGTCGTTAACCCTAAACTTGGCAGAATTTTGAAAAAATCGTGCTTTCTAGCCATTCGCCGCTGTGTAGAGCAAAAAATTCTGTCTTTAAAAAAATACAAAAAGCGGGTCAAAAAGTATGTATCTTTAAAGATGCACTGCCAGTTAAGGGAGTATTACGTTATTCACGGCACTTTGTAGAGGCGACCAGTTGAGCTTCGACGAACATAGGCGATGCCCGTCGTCATATCCGAGGCGGACTTCAGGGAGAAGGGTCAGTGGTTAGACTCTCAGTAACTTGTCGATACAAAGAGACGTTAACCTATAAGTAAGAATCCAAGAATGCTCTTTGTAACCGACCGGACGTGTACCGTTCTATGCCGTCGTAACCCAAAGTGTTACGAAACACGACATTGAGCATCGACGAGCGAACTGAGCGTCGCAGGACGCGCCGCCGCCCGTCGTTATATCTGAGGCGGACTTCAGGGAGAAAGGTCAGTGGTGTAATTAGACAGCCTACTACAAGAAGATAAAGAATATGTCGCCTTCTGTTGTTATTATCAAACCGCGATTAGAATGGGATTCGAAAGTACTGTTGACACAACAGTGTAAAAGTCAATCTAGGATATGTTCATAGTCATATATTTATAGTTCAAGTGCAAAAACATACGGACAATAGTTTAATTAATCACTCACTACATCTATAAACAACTCTTTTCTTGGTAAATCTTGTGTAATTTTTTGTGTCAACAGTACTCTCGAATCCCTTTCTGATTCCGGTTTGATAATACAATGGAGCATTCCATGGACTGGGCTGTATGTGTATATTCCGATAAACTGAGCTTTTTTCAGAGTTATTAGTTAATATATATTTCATCATTTACGGTAAAAACGTCTTCTTAAGGTAAGCACGTCTCAGGGACTAATCTTAACACCTTCACTTCGAGAATTTAAGCTAATTAACCATACATTGTGAGGGGTCGAAAGACCCCCCTACCGCAGTGAACGTGTTTTAACGTTACGTGCATGTTTTACTATTTTATTTTGTTACTGTCTGGGTTAAAAAAATACGGTTATTAGTTCTGAAACCCTATATTATAAATAAAAAATTATACCTGTAACAACCATAAAAAGAAGGAAAACTGTTCGTAGTTAATTTCCAATGCTAACGGCCTCTGGCGTAGGGTAGGTTAAATTGTGCTTAGATGAATGGTTGACGAATGTATCCGTTAGGTGGCGCAAAAATCAACTACAAATGTGAAGTGATAAGCATAAGTGAAGTACATAGTAAGCTACTCGACAATAGATGGCGCTGTAAGGTTAACCGAACTCCTTATTTTCAACTCGGTATTCGTACCTATAAGCTCACGTGTATTTTGGTTACTATTAACACGGAATACACATAACAAAGATATCGAAAAACAACACTATCACACCAGCGGCCCTACCGCGAACTACGAAATCCGCAAATATCGGGGATTTTTCTCTTTCACTCTAATGACGCCTTCGTTGGAGTGACAGAGACAAATCTCCGAAATTATCAAACTTCGATGTTCACGGTAGGAGGCTAGAGTAGGTTAAGAAGCAGAGTGATGGAGTGTGCTACTCGATAACAGAGGGCGCTAGACGTATGACAGGACGTTATACGATCGATCTTACCAATTCTAGGAACCTTAAAGCGTCAAGTATTAAATAAATAAAAAAAACATACTTTTTATCAGTATGTTTGAAAACGCAAAAGAAAAAAAAATCCAGTAGTTAGTCAACAAAAAGAAACGTACTGTACATGATCTGAACGTCATGTGTCATATCTGACGTCAATGAACTTCCATCGTAATTTCAAATAGGTTTGACAATTATGACATTAGTTTAAAGCCATAATCTTAAGCCGCGTTTTCACTTAGTGTTCTGAGCGAGCATTCGTTCGTCCGATTCCGGTTCGCTACAACCAAATGTCATATTACCATGTTCTTAAAATGTCGTAATGTCAAAAAGTAGTAAAATGTCTGAAATTACAAAAAAACGTACTTTCAGTACATTTATGTCAATGCCAAAATGACATTGGCATATTATTACATCTAATATCCGAGATGTGTTAGGTTCATGTAGTAACCAAAATTCAAAACGACAGTTTCTCAGAATACCTAAAATGTTATTTACAGTAAGTATTATATTCTTTTCACTGTGTTTTATTATCAATTTTAGCATTAAATTAGTTAAATTTAGTTTTTCATAAATGCTAACTATTTATGAAAAACTAAATTTAATACAGTTTTCATAGATAGGTACTGAATTTTAGTCATTTTGAGAAAGTGAAGTTTTGGTTTTAACTTAATTTGGTTTATAGACATTTTGGGAATACGGCAATTTGAGAAGTAGGTTTAAGTCATATCAAGTTTTAGATATTATGAGACTAATCTGGTTTGGGATTTCGACGTTTTAGGAATATGGCATAATGGTATTTAACCTTTAGGTGCATACAGTATCAAAAACGATACGACCGAAACGACACTTGTCGAAATAAGTAATCAATTGTAACTGTCACACAGCAACAGAGTTCTAATTAGCATCGCTTATTTACTTACGTCATTTCAGAAATAAAATATGTGATACCATATGCACCTAAGGGTTAAAAATTCTAGATACTCTTATGTTTCGGCTTTGTCCAATAAGTAATAGTACATTACATCAGAGGCCGAGAAAATGAGGATTTCCGGCCAAGTTGGTACATACGGATAGGTAACGAGGCCGGGAATCCGTTTCCACGCCGAGGCATGTATAGTGCTTTTCTTAAACATACAAAGAAATAAAATAAAGAATGACAATGTTGTCAAAATTTAAAAAAAAAGGTACTTTGCAGGCCTAGATCTAAAAAGTGTTATGATGAAATTCGATTTCATCCCAGTGAGTTACTGCGCCCTAAAAGCGATACTGCCGAGTCTATTTTACGGAACGTAAAGACAATATTTCATCGTAAGTTTGAGAAAAGAAAATTGTGGTCATGTTTGAAATTGCTTTACACTGCTCTGTCAATAAATTCTAGTAGTAGTAATTTATAGTTACATTTCGGCTTTGTCCAATAACTAAAGACAACCTGCATAAAGCTGCCCCTCTATTTCACTTACCAAACTTGGCTAAGATATCCCGTATAACTTAAGAGAAATCTACGGAGACCTTTGTCGTGGGCAAAGGCTAATAGTTTCTAATCCTGAAACCATTCCTTTACTACGTAAAGGAAGGGGGGGGATCAATAATGACCTCCCAATTTACAGCAATTGTACAGAAGGAGAATCCAAATATTTGGTAGTACCCCAGCGATGAAAATGACGGAAATAATCAAGTGATTTTCAGGAATTTATGAAACTTTCGTTTTCTTCCGGTTTTTGAGGGTTTCAAAGAAATAAATTGTTTTTTTTTTTCGAAAATATTGTATATTGATTTTTATGTAGGTATTGCTTTCATGATACTTATTTAACATTTTGAACAGAAAAAACATGTATTTTGCAGTTAAGGTACCGGTAAAGTCGGGTTACATTAGCCAAACGGGTAACACTAACACAGCCCCACATGAAAAAACCGATTTGATTGACTTTAATGTAAAGATGGCATCTAACATTTTAACAAAACGATGTCCAGCAATTTATCTTGTTATAATTCAATTATTAATTTGCCAAGATATATTTTTATGGGTGGGCGATGTACCTCCTAGTAGCATTGAAAATTTCCGGATTACATCCCGTTTCTTTTCAAACACCTCGTTTTTAATTATACCAGAAGAACGCGATGTCATCGAGGAAAACTCAATTGAAATAGATGGGAAGGAGTGACAGTGACATTTATTATTTCTGTAAAAAGCCGAAAAAAAGGAAAAAAACTAAATTTTCATACATACCCGAAAAAAAAAATGATTTTTTCCGACATTTCCGCACCTCGACTTCACCTCCTAGTGCTAATATAACCGGACTTAATGGCTTTCCACTGTGAGCGGAGCGGAGTCATCAATGGGTCCGTTTAACTTTCACTGCTGCTGTGACTCGCAGCCGTCAACGGAATACTAGTCCTTAGCGAGCGATGAACGTGAAAAGGACCCATAAATGACTCCGCTCCGTTCGCAATGAAAAGCGGGCATTACGGTATTTATCACTTAATCACTGCATGGTACAGACAGAATATCTATTCTGCGGTAACGGTAAAATTGATTATGGACCGACGACACCAAAACGGTATTAATTATTATGCTTTCAGTATATACCTGGAATCCCTAAAACGGGTTTCAAAATCCTGATTAATTCTGTTGCAATTGAAAGACTTCATCCGGTAGGTGATGCATAAACACTTACGATGAAAATGGCGAAATATTCATGTTGTTTCTTTAGGTTTCGAATCTTTTCTATAAATTACATGGAACTTTCGAGAAAAACAAAGGTGACGTTTGTCTGTCTTTGACGCAAATAGACTCCGCTTCACATTCACGTCACTTAGAGCATAGATTAATGATTGAAATTTGCAAGTATAAATATTTATTTCAACCTCTTTAGTTGACTGATAATATAATATAGTAAAGCAATAATATTTAAAATGTATTTTACACGTATAAAAAACCAAAACATGCGCCAGATTCGATCGAAGATCCGCAACGAAAATAACTGTATTGGCAAATGCGTCTACAAAGAAAATTTAGGCTCTTTCATACAAAATGTCGTTATCAATGCACAATGTATAAAAAAGACAATTTTTTTTAGATTTCGTGATTGGCCCCATAGTAAAAGTTGTCCAGTATAGCCTACTAAATTACCCCGTTCAAGGTTTTCAGTGGGTGGTGTAACATCCTGTATAGTTGTAGGTTTTCAGATTTAAGCACATACTATTCATAATTGTTTCTTAACTTAGCAAGTCCCCTAAGTATTGTTTGTCTCTAGTCCTATCATAATGTCTATAAGACTGAAGGGGACAAACAATACTTAGCGGCTTACTATGTTAAGATAAGTTTATGAATAAGGGGTTAAGTTCACACCCACTATTCTGATAAAATAATGTTTTTTTCGGGCGATTACTTTTCCAATGTTTAACTCGATTTTTTCAAAGTAATATTGCATTGTTTCTTTAGCTATTTCTTTTAAGTAGGCACTATACGTATGGCACTAGATCGGTAGCTGGGGGCAAGTACAATACAGGGTGGCTAGTAAGTATACCGACAAACTTGAAAGGTGTATTCCTGAACACATTTTGAGGCTATAATGTCATATGAACTTTTCTGGATTCAGCTTAGTTAAAGAGATAATGACATGTTATTCAAAAAACTATTTTCATCACAAGTCACTGAAAAATGCCTGCACGATTAAAATTCTTACAGTAATAGTTTTCATCTCGACATACACACTGATTAAAGTTAGAGAAAATGAGAAAAAAGTTTCAGAAAAATGTTAAACTTAAAAAAAAATTCAAAAACACTGAAAAAAATATTCTTTCCCTACAATTTATTACTGGTCATGTACAAAAGAAATCAAAATATCACAAAACAGAAAGAAAAAAAAAATTTTTTTTTTTTCGGAAATGACATATGTCACATTTTTTTAAAATTCTTTTGTCATCAAGAATGTATTGGTAAAGTCTGCCGGTATACTCGTTCCCACCCTGTATACCGAGGGCTACTAAATACTATGGCGACAAATGTCTGATTAAACGTCTACCCTACATTTTGAACCGTTTGCCTGCAGATATCAGATCGGAAACCAATAGGCCGAAATTTAAGAGTAGTTTATTCAAGTTTTTAATTAATTAAATGTTATATTAGTTTGTTCTTTAGCTACAAGCTAAGAGACTCTGATCCCACAGTCAAACTGTGTAAACCGTTTTGTGGAACAAATGTTACATTTATAAGTGTACTTATATATTGATTTAAACATTCACGATTATCACTCATATTTTACAGACAAACGGGTCTTAATCGCGTAAACTTACGTTTAATTATATCCTGACGTTTCGGGCATGACGTTACACCCGTGGTCGCAGGCAGACTGGCGAGAGAATGTATCAACACCTTCGAGCTGCGCGGGTTTTTCGAACTACCCGCACTTGATCTTGATTATTCACTTCTAGGCTAGGGTTGTCACTAGGCCTACACACAACACTCACAACATCCAATGGCTTAAAAATGGATGTTTCACCACTCTTACATTTGTAAATTACGGGATTCCACGCGGACGAGATTCCTTGCCCCTCATTTTGATTAAAATTCCGATTGTACTTTGTAATAAATATTACAAAGTACACATACAAAAGTAATCGAAAGGAGTAATCATATTACTTTTTGCCCAACACTGGTTTCATCTAGCGGGAGCGATCCGTGTTTTTAATGAACACGAAAGCAATACAGCGGCCGCAACACCGGAATATCTATCCAAATTGACAATTGTCGGTTTACGCCGATCAAACAATTGAATCTCTAAATGTATGTCTATGGCACTGGTCTCACCGCGAGCTACTAAGCTATGAACTATCGGCTGTAAACACGAACACAAGATACGCACTCCCGTGTAAATATGAAACCGGAATCAGAAAGGGATTTGAGAGTACTGTTGACTCAACTTCTTCAGCCGTGTCGTGACGGCAATAAGAATACATTTGTCACCCTACTTAACTCCTCCTGCGGGTGTCGTAAGAGTCGTCTAAGGGATTGAAGTGACACTGACCATTTTATTTGATAAAAGATTGATGATGGGCAGCAGCGTCATCATAGTGGACACATTACTGCGATCGCCAATCGGCTTGCCCAGCGTGCCGATGGGTATTTTCCTTATAATGCGTTTATACGCATAGTTAATAGGAGAGGCCTACGTCCAGCAGTGGTCTATCATAGGCTGATCATGATGATGGTTGACACAACAAATGACACATCATTTACCAAGAAAAGAGTTGTTATGGATGTAGTGAGTAATTAATTAATCTATTGTCTGTAAGTCTTTGCACTTAAACTATGAATATAACTATGAATATATCCTAGATTGACTTATACCCCGTTGTGTCAACAGTACTTTCGAATCCCATTCTAATCGCGCTTTGATAACAAAAGAGACACGGCGATACTCGCCCGGCAGTGATAGCTGGGCGAGTATCGCCGTGTCTCTTATTTACACAGGAGTGCGTATCTTTTGTTCGTGTTTATAGCAGTTCATAGCTTAGTAGCTCGCGGTGAGACTAGTGCCTACCAGCTATGGCAAGTAATTAAACTACGTTAGCACCGAAAGTAAATACATGGGCACGGTGGTTATAATTAAGTATACAAGAGTAACACACATCATCACACACGCCCACTACTGGACTAATACCTATGCGTATGAACGCGCGGTAGGCGGTAGCCGTAGCCTACGGAGGCTTGTGACATCAGTAGGTGCATTCCACGAGAATGTCGGGTACGTGACGCCGTTCTTCGCGTACATCTAAAGGTGCGTGCAGACAAAAAGAGCATTCGATGTTCTATCCCCCACTCTACGAAATCAACGAATCACGTGTCGTGTAACGATCGAATTTTGTAGAGTAGGGGTTTAGAACTGCGAATGCTCTTTTGGTCTGCATGCACCTTTAGGAAGTTACGATTACAATTTTCGGTGTATGTGAATTTTATAACTGGGTGTTTGTATTTATAGAGAATTCTCGCACTTTCCATATCCATCTAAGGTAGCTGTCATAGTTGTCACGTTCTCGACAAAATAGACTTGTTCGTTGAATGCACCAGTAACAGTGATATTGTACTATTGTCACTTTTGTCATTTTGGTAAAATATGTGGACTGATGGCGACTGTGCGTACAGCATCATCCGCCTGTCTTAGTCCACTGCTGGACGTAGGCCTCTCCTCGTATTATCTATGCGTCTAGGTTAGGAGGTAAACGCCCATAATCGCCACGCGGGGCCCGCGGATTGGCGATCGCATTAGTTTGCCTACTACGGCGACAATATATGACATGGACGTCTAACGCTAGCTCAAAAATGCCCCCAAAAACAATTGTTCAATTGTGCCAAGATGGGCAGAACATAGCGCTTTTCTTAACACCGCGCATATTTCGGCGCAACATCTTTGACAAATGTTTATAGAATAATTATAGCCAATCAAAACTTTGAGGGAACAATGACAACTAGTTTTAAATGGCGGTGTAAGTTTTTATATGTTGACATTGAAAATAATTACCGTGATGCATTGAAGAGGGGCTAAAATTCAGGACCGTTTTTGAAAGGCAATTTAGTATGGCGTGCGGCTTCCATGTTTTATTTGTTCGTAGGCCTATAAGTAATTTCACCAGAGTTGAGGTCAATAATTACACACACATCCAAATAAAGTACTAATTGCAAAAAATGTAGTGAATGAATGAATGACTTGCGTCAAAATACCTATTGAAGCAAATCCCTTTTTGGTCGTTTTGGTCAATCTTACAGTTGCAATTGGGTTTGCTGTCAGTTCCCTACTGACAGAAAAGAACACTAATTTCAAATTTACATGACATGTTGATGTGTGCGACGTGCGTGATCTCAACTCTCATGGAACTATCTATACTATGATGACCATCATCAATCTTATGTCAATGATTGGCCAGTGACATTTCAGTATGTACACAAGTACAATTTGT
Source organism: Thaumatotibia leucotreta (assembly GCA_025490895.1). Lineage (NCBI taxonomy): Eukaryota > Metazoa > Arthropoda > Insecta > Lepidoptera > Tortricidae > Thaumatotibia > Thaumatotibia leucotreta. The sequence continues at coordinate 116,923 of JALPQI010000452.1, read as the reverse complement.
ACCGACAGTTGAATGAAAATGTTGCGGACAGACAGACGGACAGACATCTCAAGTAATTATAAAAGTATTCTAATCTTGCGTCATTTTTAGGTGCATTCAGACCAAACGAGCATTCGCTATTCTAACCCCCTACTCTACGAAATTCGATTGTTACACGAAACGTGATTCGTTGATTTCGTAGAGTGGGGGATAGAATAGCGAATGCTCGTTTGGTCTGAATGCACCTTTTCGGACATTCTGTATAAGGATTCGCTGCTGTTTTATTCACGAAACTTCAAAAAGTGGTGCTTCAAAATGCGAAATAATTATAAAGAGAAACACAATCAGGTGTGATCGTATTTCCACGTACATTTCTGAATTCATGTTGCTGTCGTAATTAACGCGCATATTTATTACACTGAGGTTTACGGATACAACTGCATATTCGGACGTCATTGTTAAAGTACAATGGGCAAAAACATGGATTCTGGTTTGTTTCCACCGAATATCAGTCACGGAACGATTGCAAATATATAACGTGTTACGCCACCCACTGAAAACCTTGAATGGGGTGATTTGGTAGGTTATACTGAACAACTTTTACTATGGATCTAACCCTGATACCTCAAAAAAAATTGGCTCTATCATACAAAATGTCGTTATCGATCGGCCACAATGTATGAAAAAGAGATTTTTTTATATTTCGTGATTGGCCCCGTAGTAAAAGTTGTTCAGAATAGCCCAGGGATCGAAACCGGTTTTTTAGAAAAACCTCGAAATAGCTCAATATCTTAAAATGTTTTACACTCTTTATGTAGTTCAACGTTTTGTGTAACTATTAACATCATATCTTTTAATTACTCCATTAACAAAAAAAAATTAACCGATGAACGAAAAAGAATGGAATTCGAACCGTTCTTTTGTATGGAGAAAAAAACCGATATCCGATCCCTATATTCTATAGCCTACGAAATCACCCCGTTCAAGGTTTTCAGTGGGTAGTAACTCTGTATAGTACATAGTTGTTCAAAACAAAAATTACAATCGCGTTAATTGTGTTACGAAAATTAGTCTTACTAACTATATGGTAGACTGTCTAACAATTTTTGGCAGTAGAAAAAGGCGGCATATAAAAACAAAATAGGACTGTGTTGTGGATTGTTCGAAAAAATATTAGAATTTTTCCTTTTGTAGTTGGTACACAAAATTTAATTTCGTAACATATAAAAGTTATGTTTGTGTGACGTTAAATTATGTCTTCATTAAGGGCTTTTCACTATGTATTTCTTTGCAATGTACCTTAACAATAGCGTAGTTGGCTGTGACCTTGCCTTCGCCATCTTATTATGACCCTACATTGTGTTTATCACAGTTTGGTACGGCCTTAAATTGAGCTTACCGTGGGATTAGTCCATTTGCAATTGCTCCAGAATTTATATTAATGTTATTTGTATATTATTCAAGTAAATGTATTTGGGTGAATCAACTATTTTTGTCCGTTGTTGCCACGGTAACTGTCGCGTGCGTCACGTAAAAAGCGTGACCCAGGCGACCGTAACCATGGCAATAACAGACAAAAAACAGTTGATTCATCCATTTATACCTCGCGCTCATTATAAACGTTGCATTACGGTCCTTGTATAGTCTGCTTGAATGAGGGTTTTCTGAAATGACGTTCACCAGGGCGGCAGCACTGAGGCGTCAGGTCCAGAAACTTGTCTTAATTCTCAGAGCGTGTTTAGTATAGGTTCCTATAGTTTCGTGTTTAAATGATTTGTATGAGTTGATAAAATTATATAAAAAAATTAAAATACCTTCTAGTTAGTTTTTCTTTGGAGCTAGATAATTGGGTTTCTTAGCGGGACCTTACGACTAAGTGGCGCCAACTAGTGGCATACGTTTTCGAGTAAACCCTCATTTGCATCTCGACTGATTTTAAAGCGAAATTCCAATTTTATCTCTCCTTTGTGCCTGGCAGTGTTTTTCCACGAATTTATTAATTATTATAGCTGAAATACTCTTATTAGTCCAACAATTCTTTATAAATGTGCTCAATCAGAGGTCGAAAATAATAATGTTTTTGCGCCGGGCGTTATTCTGAGAATTTCGTGTACAGTCGCCATCAGATATATCGTAGCGTCAAGAACGCTCATAAATATCTGAACACGTCTCAATCGTTACGGCAATAAAGACGTGTCCAGATATTTTTGAACTCTCTGCACGCTAAGATATATATAATGGTGACTGTAAACAGCGGATATTTTTGATATTAATTATATCAGTCGGCTCGAGTAATTACTGAAAGCACTGTTAATCTTTTGTTCATAATTGTGTTTTATTTAACAATTCTGCCTTTTTTTCATACGAAATAATCCAGAACGCAATGTAATCCAGGGGCCTATTGCATAACAAATTACAACTAATATTACAAGCGGAAGTCTCTTTTCTATCGTTCTTACTAGAAAGAGACTTCCGCTTGTAATACTCGTATTAGTTGTAATTTGTTATGCAATAGGCCCCAGGTTGTTACAAAAGTGGCGATACACAGTGGTGGTGGTTTTCCTGGTGGTAGGCAAGTGGTAGGATCTTCTGCTGGGTCCGCCCGGATAGCTACCACCGTCTTACCCGTTAGGCACTGGTCTCACCGCGAACTACTAAGCTATGAACTATCGGCTATAAACACGAACAAAAGATACGCAATCCCGTGTAAAAAAAGAGACACGGCGATACTCGCCCGGCGGTGATAGCTGATAGCTGAGACCAGTGCTTTAACCTGCCGCTAAATAGCAGTGTTTGCACTGCTATGTTTCGGTTTGGGGGTAAGATAGCCGGTGTAATTACTGCCATAGATAGAGGCAAACTATCTAAATCCTCAGGGTAGGCAGGGTAGGGATTTTTTTTATCACTGTGTCCATGGGCCTCAGTTCCTGCTTTCCATCAGGTGGGCTGAGAGCTCAGTTGTCTACCTTCGTCACATACAAAAAAAACTTTATGTAGGTACTACGCCATATTTTGTGTAATTTACAACATATTTTTAAATTACTCCTATAACTGAAAATGTATATACCGAAAAACGAAAAGAACCGTTCTTTTGTATGTAGAAAATACCGGTATTCGGTCCGTGAACATTTATAATGTAAATAATTGGTTATTTATATTATAAACATAATTAGTCAGTCCTTATCTTTCTATTAGACAATATCATTTGCTAGAAAGGAACAAATAATAAATTAGCAAAGTTTTTTTGAACGCGAATAATTTGAGTGAATTCCGAATCAACCCCACTGTGGCACTGGGTTATTTTACCCGCCCACTTGTAGCAAACCCATTCAAATTGGACCTTAACTCCTACGCTATAAAGTCTTCTTTCTCCTCGTCCCTTTCACTCGGTCACTGGGCTAGAGAAACGCCTAGCTTTAGCAGAATAAGCGAATATGTTTTCTATTTGGAACGAGTTTTGGTCCTAATTTATATGAAGCTTTGTATCGATCGGATAATATCGCCTGAAGTACGCTCGGAAAATTCGTGATTTCGTCTAGCTATCTCTCTCACTGGGATTATGCTTAGTTGGTGTGAGAGAGATACTCGATTCTTGGAATCACGATGCTCGCTGTAAGCCTTTGATTGGTTTACAGCTACTGTCAGATATATCTGAACAGTTCGGGTGCTCAAAAATATCTGTACAAGCCTCTCTATTGTCATCGCGTTGAGATATTTTTGATAACCGTGACTGTCCTATAAATTAAAATATTGTTAGAACGTATGACTCGAAAGTTTTGTCAATAATATATTTTGACTTTTTAATTATAATAGTTATTTATGTGGCTGGCGCATAATAACAGGCATTAAACATGAGTGTGGTTTTATGAAACGAGCCGTAGGCGAGTTTCATAATAAGATCACACGAGTGTTTAATGCCTAATTATGCACAGTCACATACATAACTTTATCTACATCCATATCATTAGTTTAGAATGACAATTTACCTTTATTTTCATTGTTATCCACTAAGTAATTACCTCTAAATATAAAAATTCAAATCAGTTGAAATCACTCAATTTGAGTAAGGATATCCTACAATAAAATATTTATTGAAAAAAAAACAACAAAAAGAAGTTGACTTCATAATGTTAAAATTAATATCATGACGACGATACTTTAATGTCAACATTATGATGCACTGTACTCTGCCTGTACTTTAATGTTAACATTATGATACAGCCACAGACACCGGTCTCTTAATATAGGTCATTACATTACCGCTTCTGAATACATAACAGGGAAATTATGATATTCCTGTAGATAAAATTATATTATACACTCTTGGTCAACGAATAGTCGAGTCAAAGGCAAAATTAGGTGTATATAAAAATGCTCAAAAATATGCCCACTAGCACTTTAATTGGCTATGTAGATTTTTCTGAAGGTGTGAATATAATATTTTTCCCTGATAGCCGTCGTCTTAAGGTTCAAGAAAATGCGACTCTCTGTTTTTAAGTGAGTGAGTTTGTGCAGTTTTATGGATGAATAGAGCTTAATGCATTCGTCCGCAATCAGTACAATAGAAAAAAAACTGTCAACGTCAATGTCACTCGTGTCATTCATTATTTTTTTCTTCTATCTCATTGTATTTGTTGCGGACGAAAGAATTAAGCTCTGTTCTTCCATAAAACTGCACAAATGTCATCTCACTCACTTAAATAACGATTGTTAACAAATTATAGGACATAAAAATAAAAGATCCGCATTTTCTTGAACCTTAAGACGTTATCAGAGAAAACTATAATATTCATACCTTCGGAAAAGTTTACATAGTCAATTCTGTGTAATAAGTACGTCGTCACATATTTATAAGAGGATTGTTTCTATGTATACATATTTTGGCACTTGACTGTCCTGTCCTATAAGTTTATATAATCTACAAAGTCTTGAACAACATTTTAGGATCGTTTTTGAAGGGCAATTTAGTATACATCCATGTTTTATTTGTTCAGAGCTCCAAACAGAAAATAAAATGTTTCAGTACTACTGTATTTTTCTTGAATTTACAGCTTTTTATTTTAATGACGTTCGTAATTGATAGATTTCCTGTTATTCTTCATTGAAGACGAAGAAAAATGTCCTCGTTAATATTTTCTTAATAAGAAAAGAGCTCACAGGAGATGAAAATATAAATCACAGATAATGTTAATATTGAGAAATATTTTGTTCTGTATTCTCGAGAGCTTTATTTTGTACCTGTAATCGAAGTAATAAAATCGCACCTTGATAAGATATTGGCTTTGATCAGTCTTCATGGGCCTGTAGATTTTGTGTAGTACTGTTAGGTATCAAACCGCGATTATACTCTGGTTTGGTGTTTAAAAAAAGGTAAACAATCTTGCAGTATCTTTTTATTGAAAACTACGAGTAGAAAATAAGTTTCAGCAAATATACATAATATAACAAGGAAATCCAGTGATCTACGTTGTTTTTGATTCATTGAGTACCTAGTTTGGATTTTAATATGCATTTTTCAATAAAAAGATACTGCAAGATTGTTTACCTTTTTTTAAACACCAAACTAAACAGAGTATGGAATGGGATACGAAAGTACTGTTGACACAACAGTGTATAATTTAATCTAGGATATATTCATAGTTAAAGTGCAGAGACTTACAGACAATAGATTAATTAATCACACACGGTCAATCGAGGCAACAGGAAAAAAATTCGTGCTCCGATTGATCGGACTACGTGACCTATGGGACTACATCCATCAATAAACAATTATTTTCTTGGTTAATGTTGTGTCAACAGTACTTCCGAATCTATACGTTATCTATTATATTATATCGTCGCCTGGTACCCACATCGCAAGCCTTAATTGAGCTTACCGTGGGACTAGGTCGATTTGTGTAAGATGTCCCAATATATTTATTTATCTGAGCAGGCTACTGTTTTAGTTTTAGCACCGTGGTCGTCCCGATATATCTGAAAGCGGCTGTATTATTCGCCGATCGTCCGGTTCCAAGAAACGGCTTTATTAAATATTTCGAAATATTAAATGTGAAAAATAATATTTTACTGTACGAGAAAGTCCAGACGAAATTAAGTATATTTTAAGGATTCGCAGAGCTCTTTCATGAGCTTAAAAGGAAAAAGGGATTTACTGTAACAAGAAGAAACATTCAGGTTTCTTAAACGTAAAAACGAACAGCATTTAAGGTCCCCATTTCTGTAACAACTAGTGATCGTTATCAACGTACGGTATTGTTGGCAAAGTATGGTTGACAGAAAAAACAAATAAATAGGTATTTTATTAATCATTAAAATTTCAGAATAATAGTCAGTAGTCATAGTTAATTACCTATCCATATCTTAATCACTTATTCAAATTTAAATTAAACGAGTAAACCACTAAAATGTATAAACAGATTTGGCTGTCAAACGTTCACGTCAAATTGAAAAATGTATTATATAACACTGATCTTACTCCAATTGAATATTAATTTTGATTAACATAAAGACTTCGCAAAATGTCATTTAAAGTACTAGTGTGTGTCATAAATTAATGACATTAGATTTTTTCTTTTTTAAAATAGGATAATGTTTGTATGTACCTATCCTAAGGAGAGTATACTTTTTTTTTGAGAGTTTGAGTAATGGAACAAAATAGCATTTTCACATTTGTTACTTTTTCCGTCAACCATACATAGCCATTGTCAAGGAAAGTGCACGTTGATAACGATCACTCGTAACAACACACACGCATGCACATCACACATCGTATAATTATCAAAAATAAATTGTACATTAGGGTCACGTCTTCGAAAAATTGGTCGAGTCAATGATGCTGAGCATTATAAACTACATTTCCCAAAATATCCCAAAATCTTTGTATGAAACGTTCCACTTTTGTTACCAAATTCGTATACATTTTTGGTAGCCTCAAAAATGCCCCAAACACAATTGTGCAATTGTGCCAAGATGGGCAGGAGGACATAGCGATTTTCTTAACAAGCGCATTATTTTGGCGCAACATCTTTGACAAGTGTCTTATGTCTTATGTTTATTGAATATAGCCAATCAAAACTTTGATGGACCAATCGCAACTACTTTTAAATAACGGTTTAAGTTTTTATAGCTTGATATTGACATTCATTACTATGATGCGTTGGACAGGGGGTGACACTTGCCAACTAAAATTCAGGACCGTTTTTGAAAGGCGATTTAGTATGGTGTGCGGCTTCCAAGTTTTATTTGTTCAAAGGTGTTGCATGTACGAGGTTGATAAAGTATAGCGGAAAAATCTCTCAAAGTGTAATCTACATAGTCTTGAACATGGAAAGAAAAATATAAAACAAAAACGCCTAACGTGGCACAAAGTGCACTGCTTGTAAAGTGAAGGGACGTGAGGTCAAAAAGCGTGTCTTTTTGCCAGATGCCTTTAAATCCCGCACAACCTCTAAGAGGGGTTTACGTGGAATTTTTATTTTAGATTATTTTCCTTTTCGATTGAAACATTAAAAGGAAATACGAGGAAATTAGATTAGTCTGTCTTAGAACTCCAGTTTTAACTCCTTGAGAAATTGTATTTTTAAAAGCATATTTTTTAACCGACTTCCAAAAACGAACATGTTACAAGCTTTTGAAAATAGGCCCCAGGTTCGTAAACGGGTGGATTTTTTTCTGTATGTTTGATACTCGATATTTAAAAGAATCGTGAATGTATTTACATTTTTTTTATCAATCGAAGCACCAAGTCGGGGTATAATGATGAAAAGGTATAGGAGAAGTTGAAGTAGGTTGTTTTTTTTTTATTCGTTGAATTTAATATTCAAATTTATTCAATTGGCATTATCTCTCTTAGGGACACCCAATTAGGCTGAGATTAAAAAATCTTAATTGCTGTCAGGTTTGTATCGACAGTTAAGTACGGTATCTTTCGGATTTTAAACTTGATCGGCGTTTTTATACAATATTATCGCTTACAGTTTATAAAATTAACACTTAAACCGTTTTTATTGAAATTTTGTGCTTTTTTGTAATAAACCTGACTGTAATTTGGTAGTTCTATGCGATTATTCCGTCGCACCAATCAAGTCATTACCATTCCCAAATTATTGACGAACTGCGTATAAATAGTGGAGTCATTTTCGGTTAAGTTGTAGCAGACGTATGTTTGTCTGCTATTCTGGCATAGGTAATTGTCTCGTTTGCTTTTATAAAACGGAAAATAAAATAGTGATGGTAATGAACAATAAAAACGCATAAAAATCGCATTGAAAACCCAATTAAGGTTTTTCAATCTCATGTTAATTTGGTGTCCCTAAAAGTGAAAAAGCTCAAATGATCCACCTAGGGTAAATTGCTCGTAATTGGCCACTCTCCAGTAACTGGACACCTTTTATGAAAAATAACTCTATGTGTTTATAGTTAGAATGGGGATGATGACTGTAGTTATAATACATTATTTAACATCTGGGTTAACTGGCTCAGGACCGAGATGAGTGGCGTACTAGAAGAGAGGCCTATGCTCAGCAGTGGGCGATAAATGGCTGAAATGATGATGATGAACATTATGCACGACATAATACACGAAGGAATTATTACTAAAATGTAGATTGCAGTAATTTTTGTACAGAATTTATATTTAATAAATTGAAAAGAACTTAAAAGAGTATTTCATTTGGCAGTACTCAAACGTGACGTCACTTTTGAGTATTCCATATAAAATTCCATAGTGGTAATCGTTTTGATACGTAGGTTGCCCTGAAAGTTTCGGGAATCGGAATAAATACGCATTTTAATGAAATAAAAGTACTTTTATTGTTTTTCAAAGTATTCTCCTTTGTGTTTAATACACTTTTTATTCTCTGAAACCAGTTTTTAAAACAGTTGTTGAAGTCTGAAGTGGGGGTTGACAAAATGGCCATTTTATAAGCGTCGACTGCTTCTTCCGCGGTCTGAAAACGCTGACCACGCAACCGATTCTTTATTTTCGAGAAAATCGTTGGGACTTAGGTCGGGGCTGTACGGAGGATGGTCCAGTAATTCGACGTTTTCGCCCTTCAGATAGTCGTCTGTTTTCTGAGCGTTGTGAGGGCTGGCATTATCATGGTGTAGTATAATACGGCGGTTAGGGTTAGTTTTTCGCAGTTCAGCAAAAACAATCGGTAAACAAACGCCTATATACCAATCGGCATTGACAGTTCTTCGATCTTCAAGAGCGATAGTCGCCACGTGACCCGATTTGGAGACAAACGTGGCTACCATTTTTTTGATCGTGCTGCGAGAACGAACAACTTTTGTCGGCTTCGGTTCGTCTTCGTAAACCCAAACTCGAGATTAGTTTTTCGATTCAGGCTCATATGCGTAAATCCATGATTCGTCACCTGACACAATACTAAAAACGGCATTTGAGCTTCCTCCATTAAATCTTTTTAAAGTTTTGCGGCACCAATTGACACGTACCGTTTTCTGGTCGTCAGATAACAAGTGAGGAATCCACCGGGAAAATAACTTCCGCACGCCCAACTCTTGTTGTAAAATAACTTGTACCTGACTCATTCCAATGCCTAAAGTATCCTGAATCTCCCGATATATAACATGCCTATCTTCCTTTATCAGTTGGCGAACAACATCGATGTTTTGATCGGTAACGGCCGTTTTCGGTCGACCCTCACGTACGTCATCCGCAAGAGACACACGGCCACGTTGGGATTCCGAATACCACCTGTATATGGTCGTCTTTGAAGGTGCTTCACTACTAAAAGCAATAGTTAATCGGTCTCCACATTGTTGTTGTGTTAATCCACTTTTAAAGTCATAATAAATCATTGCTCTAAAACTTTCGCGGGACAGCTCCATTTTCACCAGCGACTCAACGACTTTAAAAAACAATTGAAAATCGGACATTGTTTTTTTTTTCTAAGTGGCCAGTGTTTTCGAATAATGAGACTATGCTTGTAAGAAAGAGGTATAACACATGTCAAATATACGTTCCTAAGTATTAAATTCCCGAAATTTTCAGGGCATCCTACGTAGTTCGAAAAAAGATGCTGATTTGACTTGCCAGTCATCATGCCTATTAACCCTTCGAGCCCCAGGGTCATATATGATGACGGAAGTAAATAAGCACTTCAAATGCCTGGGATTCGATGGGTTAATTTTAAAACGATGTGTCATGTCGCTCTCCCTCTTCCAAAATAAATTTTAATTATAAGTAAATAGAGTCCATTTTTATATCAGGTGGCCAGTTACTAGCAATTTACCCTAATACCATATGCATTTGTTTCAAAAACATTTATTGTGAGCTTCAATTTCTATTTCTTTTGTCACTGTCCAGGTACATTTCCATTGCAATTTGCAAGTCAACTGTAACAACTTGACATTTAAGAATACACCGGTAAAATATGAATAGAAAATTTATTAGCAAGATTTTTTACCATCTCCTAAGTCTCGTAGACTCTTGCATCTCCTATGTACAGTCAACTACAATTTTCACTTGATTTAAACTTTCACGGTTACCAGTCATATTTTAAAGAGAAACGGGTCTTAATCGCGTAAACGGGTCAAAATTCTTTTCGTTGTCTTATTTTGTGTCCCTTAAAAACCTGACGCAGTGGTGATTTTTGTACGAGATGATGTTTTGTTTTCTATGTCTGATGTATGGATTAAAATCCAGCGTGAAAATGAAATACAAGTGCAACGGATTTTTTGAAATATACTTAGTCGAAACAGCAACTAAAAGCGTGACAGAATGGTATGAAACAAGACAACGAATAGAATTTTGACCCTAACTTACGTTCTATGATACAAACACCCTCAGTCTTATTTTATTACCTACGGGTTATTTGTTATATTATTATTACATTTGCAGGGACAATTAAATGTGAACTAAGTGTCAATGAGACAATGCATGTTCAAATTTTAAGTTGACAAAGTACCTTGTAATTTTGGAGCAGCGATATATCAAACAGTACTTAGCACAGGATTGATGCGACAATATGTCGCCGCGAGATAGACTATCCGACCCTCTTTTATTAATATAGTTAGTAAAAGACGGGAAGGCTATCTCGCAGCGACATACGGTCGCACCTTTGAGGATTTAGTAATGGAGTCGGCTTCATATCGTTTCCCCTCTGCCAAAGACTTTGGCCAAGAATTTGTACATTGACCAAACCTGTTTATAAAAACAATTTCATTAATCGATTCTTCGCAGTCTTGTAATCGTTATGTACCAGTAACAAGCTCCGTCAAAATGCCTGTATGTGCTATGTATGGATTCAAAACTCGTTCAAATACATCATGTCTACAAAATATGCGATACCATTTCATATCTTGCCTTTATTTGTTTATATTACAACATTTTATTACATAAAATTGTTCAAGAAAATCAAGTACCAGGGAATCGATAGCAAAATCGGTTTCAAAAATATCGCACACAATTCGTATTTTCATTTTTGACTGATGGAGAAAGTTTGACATTTATTGTATTCTCGTATTTAAGGTTAATAAGGTCTACCCATCTTTAAATTTTGTAGGAAATATCAGACTTGGTGAATCAAGTAAGACAGAAGACTCTGCCTTGGTCTAATATTAAGCTTATATGTAAGCCAATAAGGTTGAATATTTATTGCGCTTATTTGGAATACGTATTACGCGCGAAAATACATAGTGATGTGAACGTTACTCTTTATGACACAATGTCGAGAGTAGGTATAAAATGTCGAGATACGGAAACTTTTGTTTACGTATATTAGTGTTCTCACAGTAAGTAAATAAAAACACAGTCTTATCGAATTCAATAACTTCATTTTTACAAGTGCTACTTAACGCTAGTTGGACCTATATTATAAATTGTATTTAGGTACTTACTAAAATATCACTAAGGAATATCAATATCACCGGCCTTATTGCAAAAACTTGTATGTATACGCACCTACGCACCTTGTACCTACGCACTTGTATTCAAATTGTATCCTTACGAGTATTCACAATTAAGCCTCACTAGCCTCAGTGAGTTTTACCCCAGCTAACTAAAACTTTCTTACTACAACAAAATAAATAATATTCGTATGTACACTCGTATGGACATAAGTACATTGTTTTCTTTCACAACCGCTAATTAATATTATTTATTAAATATTATAATTGATTTACGGATTTCGAAATGCACGTGATTGACCGAGACTTTCCTTACAGTTACAGCCTTCGTAGTCAAAGATCGCGATAAACGAAAACATAATCAATAGGCTACTTGACCCATTTTTAAAGTTTGTCGTATATTATTAATCAATATCTGATTAACGGAAAAAAAATATAAAAATATTTTTTCACGACCTACAAAACCGCATAATTATAACTTAAAATTTAAACTTTCGTTACCGCGCGAAAACGAAACTAGCCATGTTAATGCTTAGATTATCTGTGGTGTGACGTCACTCAAACCGAAAACAAACATTTAACATGTCACTTATAATAATAATAATAAATACTCTTTATTGTACCACAAAGAAAAAGTAATACAAAGCAAAAAATAATTATTGATTTACAAGGTAGGTATCAACAGGCGGTCTTATCGCTAAAAAGCGATCTCTTCCAGACAACCTTAGGGTAGCGGGAAATACATAAAAAGAAGCTAAGAAATTGGTAGTGCATAACTGTAACAAGAAAATAGATCACACACCTTAAGTACTAATGTAATGCATACATAAAATATAATACATAGATACCTATTCAAATACGATACAATACATATACATACATACACATACATACATTAAATCTAAGGCAATCTAAGGTAGTGACAAATAGTATTGTTTCAATAGGTTTTTAAAAATATAGAGAGATTTGGCACATCTTATTTCTACCGGCAAAGCATTCCACAACCGAACGGCTCGGAAGGTAAAAGAACTATTGTAAAATTTTGTAGAAGATGGTGGGGGTGCAAGAATGTGGTTTTGAGAAGATCTTATGGAAGAAAGGCGACTAAAACGCTCTTTGAGATATGAGGGAGTAGCAGGGATAAATAGAACACTGTATAAAAGGGACAGAACATGAGAATCACGACGCTGGCGAATAGGAAGCCACTTGAGCTGATTACGAAATTGAGAGACATGGTCATACTTGCGCAAGCCAAATATGAACCTGATACAAAGATTTTGAAGGCGCTCAAGTTTATTTAGCTGGTCCTCAGATACGTCAAGATAGCTAATGTCGGCATAATCCAATAGCGGAAGAAGGAGAGATTCAGTTAGCGCAATTTTAGTGGATATAGGCAAAAAGTTACGCAGTCTACGAAGAGCACCCATCGACGCAAACACCTTCCTGCTGACCTCACTCATCTGAGGTATCCAGTTGAGATAACAGTCCATTACAATACCCAGATTTTTTACCTGTTTCGAAAAAGGAATTTGAACGCCATCGAACACTACGGCAGGTAACAGTGAAAAATCTATTCTGGGAACAAGTTTATGACTACCTATGACAATGACCTGAGTTTTGGAGGGGTTAACTTTAAGTCCATATCGCTTGCTCCAGTTCGAAATGCGATCGAGGTCAGTGTTCAAACAGCGAATGGCCAGAGGTAAATCACTGAGGCTACTTTGCGAGTAAATTTGGAGATCGTCGGCATAAAGGTGATATGATGAGAAAATGTTTTTTGTGATCGTATTAATAAAAATAGAAAAGAGAAGAGGAGATAACACACCGCCTTGCGGGACGCCGGCCAGTGTGCTACACCAAGAAGAATGAACAAAATCTACCTTAATGCGTTGCCGACGACCCTCTAAGTAACTACGAAACCAATCAATCACCGCAGGAGATATGTTAATAGAGCGCAGTATACCAATCAGAATTTCAAAATCAACTGTGTTAAAGGCATTGCTGAAATCTAACAAAGACAGTACGGTAACTTTCCTGTTATCCATGCCAGATCGTATGTCATCAGTGATTTTCACGAGAGCGGTAGTCGTACTATGACCTGTTCTGAAACCAGACTGAAAAGGATTCATTAGGTTGTTTATATTCAAAAAGGATGTCAGTTGCTGGTGGATGAGGCGCTCAAGGACTTTAGAAAGGAAAGGAAGTATGGAAATTGGACGATAGTCAGAAAAAGAAGAGGGATTACACTTTTTTGGAAGGGGAATTATATCTGCGTCTTTCCACAGCGTAGGGAATACGTTAGACGAAATGGAATAGTTTAGAATACTAGTAATAATAGGAACAAGGAGATCTATGAGTGGGAGGATCATTTTACGACTAACGCTGTCGACACCTACTGCATTGGACGTAATTGATAATACGCTCTTCTTAACATCACTGTCAGTGAATTGAGTAAAAGAAAAGGGAGGAAAGTCAGGAGTTGGGATATCAGAAAGAGACTTCAGAGTGGCAGCCTTAACTGCCCCCGTAAAAGTAGAGGAAGAAGAGAAATACTGATTAAGGTGGTCGTAATCAACGTCACTGGTAACTGGATTCTGTGGGACTTTCCCAACTCCTAAAGACTTGAGAAACTTCCATACTTTAGAAGGCTCGCCGTTTTCCACAGACGCGTGAATGTGTCGCCTTTGGGCGTCACGACAAATTGTGCTACACCGATTTCGCAGAGCGTGATACTTTTCTTTATTTTTATTAGTGGAGTTATATTTGTATTTGGCTTTAGCAACATTTTTCTTGTTAATAAGTGTTTTGATATCCTCAGTGAGCCAGGGGGCAGGAAGATGTTTGACTCTAATGGGGCGAACTGGAGCATGGATATCGTAGAGATCAGACAAGGTGGAGTTAAAAATAGATATTTTTTCATCGACGGAATCAGCATCAGAAACTCTGCTCCAATCTAACCCCAGGGCATCCGTTCTAAGTTTTTCAACATTCATCCGACTAAAATTGCGCTGTAACAGAATTTTTGGCTTAACTTTAGGGGGACGAATCTTATAGGATAAAAGTAACAAATGATGATATGAAAAGCCATCTGCAGAGTATTGATTATATTTCGCAACGTGACTAGTTGAAGAGACAAGAGTGAGATCAAGAAGTGATGGAGAACAATTTGGAAAAAAGTGTGTTGGGCCCGATGGAAGTAAAAAAATGTTGCAAGCATCAGCGAGTGATTTTAGAGAACTAGAGCGAAAATCGGTTTTAAGGAGACAAGTGTTAAAATCACCCATAATTATGTGGTGACTATAGGAAGGCATGAGATTTTCAAGAAGTGTTTCAAGAGAAGTAAAATAGTTAATATGAAGAGAGGGTGAGTAAAAAACCCCAAGAAGAATTTTAGAGTGAGATAAGCTCAGCTCGAGAAACAGGTACTCTGCAGCATCTGAGGACGAAGATTGGGGTGACATGCTTACTATTGAAAATTGTATGTGGGAACGTAAATATATTGCAACCCCGCCACCACTCCTGCCGGATCGATCATTCCGAATCAGACAAAAACCGGGAAGAGAAAAAGATGTAGAAGGTAAACATGGCTTGAGCCACGATTCGGAAATCAAAATAGCGTCTAAATTTTTCAAGTCTAAATTAATAAGTAAATCATTATAGTGGGCTGGAATACTTTGCGCATTTAAATGTACTAAATTAAAATTATGGGGCACGTCAGAAAGTTGTTCGTCAAGTAAGTCATGAAGGGAGGGAGGAATACTATGAAAACTATTATCACCTGAAGAAACTGAAAGGTAACTATCGCTGAGGTCGGTAAGATCATCATAGCTTATGTCACTCATTGCCTAATTTAAAATATATATAAATTAACAGTTATAACAATATATATGTATATAAATAATACGAAAAGTTTATCAACTAAAAAACTATAACACAACCCGACTACCCGCCAGCAGTACAAACATAGAAAGATAAACATAATTTTTAACACATTACATTCATTACGTGAAATGAAACGCCGATGTAACAGCAATCAGCAGCTGTCAACAGTGTCAACGTCAAACGTCAATTTGCTTCCTATCCTATGCTAGTTACAACAGTGCGCCTGATATAAAATGAATACTAATGTTCCTATTAACCGACTAAATAACATGAAGAAGTGTAATAAAATAACAAGTGGGTACATTATAGAAATTATGGAAAAGATATTACATAACCAGGAACAAATGAACTTACAACAAAGAAAAGCATGAAATAGGTACTAAAACCTAGCAACTGCAGCCTGCCTCCTCGTTCTACCATGCTGACTGCTCCCTACCGGTTGACTCGCAGGCCCCGCAGCCACACCATCAGGTCCAGCGCCAGCTCCGGACGTCAGCTCAGCTTGAAGCCTTTCGAGATCGGCACGGGAATTCACGCAGCTGCGTTCATTGTTTTTGCCTATGACAAAAACGCTGCCGTTCCGCGTGTAGCAGTTTCGGACCCCGAAATGCTGTCTAGCTGCCATGAAGAGGTCATGACGGGGTTTCGTCAAAAATTCTGACATTATAACCCCGGACCCTTTTAAAGCCGTTTTTCCAAACCAGATAGCATCACGAACCGACGTATCTCGGAACTCAACTAGGATGCACCTGGTTACATTGCTGCGTGGACGGCCCATACGAAGACTCCGAGTCACCCCAGTGATGGCGATTGTGCTCTTCAAATGAGTTTTAAGCACATCTACTACCCGTGCGGAGGTGTCTTCACCTGCAGCCTCTGGCACGCCGTGGACGAGTAATATATTGCGCCGGGTCCGCATCTCCAGGCTATCTACTTGCTGGGCGAGGCACTCCACTTGGTGCTGCAGTGCCTCCACCGACCTAAGCATGAACTCCCGGAAAGAGTTGAAGTCGGCAGCCAAAGTTGTCACTGTAGGGTTGGTTGGTGAGGCTTTTCCAATCCGTCCCTGGAACTCTGCCATCTGCTTCTTGAAGAGCTCGGTCATTTCTTCCATAGACTTTTTGACTTGGTTCATAGTGTCAGTGAAGTTTAAAGTGAAAGGTTTTGAATGTGTCTTTAGAAAGCTAAATTTAACTGCTGGTAGGTGTCACAATCAACTTAACATTAATTTAATTTCGAATTTATATCAAAATACTAAATATTGTAATTTTAAATTAAATAAACTTTATGGTGATGTGTTAACTCTTTTCTTTGCACTTATGTTATGTCAATGTCACAGCAAAGCTACATGGCCTACATGCCTACATGTCCATGGCGAATTTCACTCGTATAAGATCCGACATGAAGTTAGTTTAAGATCCTATGACGTCACATCATGGCCGACACCGTTTTAAGAGTACGAAATAAAAAAAAAATAAAACAAATTTTTCAATTAAAAATATGTACCCATCAAACACTTTTAATACACCGTAATCGAAAAATATTGATCTTTTCAATAAATACTACAGAAAATAATATTTTTTTGCACTAAATTTGATATGAGTCAAGTAGCCTATTGAAGTAGGTTAATGGCAAGACATTCAGGCGGTTTTGTATTAAAATTGGTTGATTAATTAATAACTGTTACTAATTGTCTGTTTACTTTTATTTCAATACTCAAAACAACAATATATAGTACCAAGGTGCACGTCAATCTATGACGTTTAGAAAAATATATCGATACGATAATCTTCAGACACTTGAAAGCCATATTAATCGGTTCGATTACACCTACGTCGATAGTTTGAAATTGTGTCCGCATAGAAATTTTACTGTATTAGTGTGATAATTTAACTTAGTGTTGTGGTATTGTTTAAGTGTGCGTGAGTAGTAACGAGAAGAAGAAATGCATTTGTAGTTAGATCGTTTACATGTGTGCTACCTCGTCCCCCTCGGAAATTGGCAGAATGTTTTGTTAGGAAAGTTATAGCGATACCGTCTCCCCATACTAAATCCTCAAAGGGTCGCACCAATCATGTGCTAAGCGTACAGTTGACTGAGCTATATGATAGTAATGATATGAAGAGTTGTGAGTTGAAAATGTCGATACATCTCTTTGTGTTGACTGACTATACGGAAATATAATAAATTATGAAATCAACTGTGAATATTATTTTACTTTTCTCCGACTGGGTATTAAGATCGCACAAAGAAACCATTTTATTCCGAATAAAACACTTTAAAGACATTTCAAAACTGTTTTATCGAGTCGTTGGAGCAAATGCTTTTGTATTTGCATTCACAATAATATTGTTTAGTATTTTATTTCATATACGTTACAGAAAAATGCTTTCTCTATTATATAGCCTCGTCCTGCCCGTCATGTCGCTTTTCATTTGGTTTTATAAGTCCTTTATAAATCACATTGGGCAGAACGAAGATAGTCGCCGTCATATATATCAGAGCGACCAGGGTGCTCACAAATATATATTTATTTATGTGACTAAGGTAGACAACTGAGCTCTCAGCCCATCTGATGGAAAGCAGGAACTGAGACCCATGGACATAGCGATCAAAAGATCGCCTATGCGCTGCCTACCCTGAGGATTTAGATGGATTCCCTATATCTATGCCAGTAACTACACCGGCTCTTATCCCCAAACCGAAACACAGCAGTGCAAACTGAAAACACTGCTATTTAGCGGCAGGTTAACGGGTAAGACGGTGGTAGCTATCGGGCGGAACCTGCACGGGGTCCTACCAGCAAAAAATATCTGAACATGCCTCTACTGTCATAGAGTTAGAGGACTTAGAGTGCGTTTTTAGATATGTTTGAGCAGCCTGGCCGCTCCAATATATCAGGATGCTTAGCCAAGTTGCCAATCGCTAACGCTTAATCGTCAATCGTTAACGAAAGGTAGCTAACTGACTTAGTCGCACTAATATGAATGAGTGACAGAGAGGAAAAACTGCGATACGCTACTAAGCGTTAGCGATTGGCAACTTGGCTGAGCATCCAGGCGACTGTAGCATTTCCGTTTTTATTTTACAAATACTAGAATTTATTTCATAGATCTGTGGTTTTGGTTTATATTACGAGGCGTCTGTGTTTTATTGAATTTTTATACACTGTGTATCTACATTTTATCACTACATTTTCCAGTCATGGTATGAAAATCTCGTGGCGTAGAATAAAAAAAATGTAATATAAATAATGACCTTTAGAACTCGTTTTGTAATATAATTGCTTTTACTATTTTATTATAGAATCAACTTTTTTTGTATGTTATTGCCATGGTTACGGTCACATAATGATATATAATATAAGGGTCGATTAAAAAGACGTAATTTTGAATGGCATGCGACTTCGACGTTTTTTTTGTTCGTTGGTTTTGACATGATTTTGACTTCAAGAATACTTTGTTAAAGGTTCATTCTCTTAAAAAAGTCTCCGTTAGTTATATTTATTTGTATCTGATAGGATTGCGCGGGGATATAGATCCAACACGTAGAGGCCCTTTTTTCGAGAAATTTGCTGTATTGTACCTGCTGCAACCCATTCACGGGCACATCAATACATATCCGTAAACCGGTCCCAGCAGGCGTATAGAGACTATGGAGAAGGAAATGGAAAAGACTAATGGCCTATGGTGATGGAGGATGGATGGATCAGATATGGAACTATAGAAAAGATATATTTATTATTATTACCATCCTTATCTCAGGTCATCAGTCAAAAAAGGATAGAGCTTACATTTATTTGACAGATACTGTTAACCAGGGATTGAGGAGTAATTTTTTTTTCGCAATGTTGTTCGAACAGGAATTTTTCGCTAAAAGGTATACAAATTAATTCAATTTCGCTGTATATTTCAACACAAGGATACAAGCCTATTATGCACCCACCCCCCCGCTAATAGGTTAATGCAGTTCCCGTAAATCCATACGGGAGAACTCGAGTATTTTACACGTGCACTATCAGATATATTCACTTATATTTTAACGACAAAAAAGCCACTTTGAAGCCTTTGATGCTTTGATGCTGTGAGTGTTGTATGTAGGCCTAGTGGCAAACCTAGGCTAGAAGTGAATAATCAAGAGCAAGTGCGGGTAGCTCGCAAACTAGATGTTAATACATTTTCATCACACCTGCTCGTAAAAAGTGTTATTATACGCAGGCATACTTGAACGTAATGAGCTGTATTATGCCCATGGGCAATAATGGATTTTCATACGACATTACGTAGCACTGGCGCGGCGCGGCGCGAGACTCCTTTTATAAAAATGATGAGCTTAAGTAATCCCTGATTGAGAGTAGGTTTGTGAAAATATATAGTTTTATTTACTTTTTTTGCCTCACAGGTGTGATGAAAAACATTGTGTGTGCCACGGGCGGTACAAGAATTATGAACTCTTGTGAAGCAAAGCCCGCGCCTTCGGCTTCGGCTTTGCTTTCACACTCGTTCACAATTTCTTATTTACCGCCCTTAACACACAATGTACTATTTCTCGGTAGTCTGACTGCGACCACGGGTGTAACGTCATGCGAGAAAAGTCAGGATAATTTTAAACGTAAGTTTACGCGATTAAGACCCGTTTGTCACTAAAATATGAGTATCTTTATTTAAAATAAATAATAATAAATAAATATCTGGGACATCTTACACAATCTGCTAATGAGTATCGAAAGAGCTCGCGAAAAATCCAATTTTGGAAAATTTGAAAGAACTACAACATAATAAAAATCCTATAATAATTACGAGTTTGTAAGTATAGCGACGATGTGATAACAATAGTAGCGAAAAATATTCATAGTTTACAAGGTTCTTAAGACTGCAGTTCAAAATATTCGCGAATAACCGCAACAATGCAGAAATGAAGATGGAATTTTATTTTGTTCAAAGATTTTAGAAGTGTCGTAAAAGGAAGGTATTTCTTAGAAATACGGCGTACATTGAAAGAGTGGACAGCTATTTGTGTGTATAGTTAATACAGGGTTGTTACGGGGTCGTGATCTCAACTGTGAACGGCCAAGTGCGAGTCGGACTCCATATATACCATTCATTATCAATTTATCATTATTAAAATGCGGTTAAGGCTGCGTTTCCACCAGAGATGTGCGAGGATGTGTTTCCATACTAATGACACCTCGCTCGAGTCCTTAATAGGTGTCATTTCATTTGTATGGAAACACATCCTCGCACATCTCTGGTGGAAACGCAGCCTTAATCAACCTACCTCAAACCTATAAAAAGTATTTAATCAAACTAAAACTCGTTGATGGGTCTTATTAATATGCATAACATGTTTTTTTTTTAGAATTTTATACCGCGTAGTTTAATACATAGAGGGGGGGAGACGTTTTTCAGACTTTGAGAGCTGATATCTCGAAAACGGTTCGCATATGTATATAAAAATGTGATTTATAAATATTATTAACCTTCATATCATTTTCAAATACATTTCTATTGATTCCCCCACACGCTTATAGACGTCTAAAAAAAATTCTATCCCTCAGTTACATGTATGGAGTTGGAGGGCCCCATCCCCATTTTTTTTTTACAATATGGTATCATAATAATGTATAATAATAACGAATAACGGCCCCACGGACCCGAGTGCTCCCGAGAGTCGGTCAGGGTCCCCGCCTCCGGCGTGTCTTCGTCGGTCGGAGTGGAACCCCAAGGGGACCCGTAGGACTCTCAGCTCTGGCTTGCATAACTGGCCGTCCAGAGAGGAGTCGTCAGAGCTATATGCTCGGAAGTGGTGGTGGAAGTGTAAATTTGCGTAAGTCGCGAGTTGGTGCAGCGGCTGTCAAGCCATCCTTCATGGGTTGCAGCAGGTGTACAACACAGCAAATTTTTCCAAAGGGCCTCTACGTGTTGGATCTATATCCCCGCGCAAGCCTATCAAAAAACCGGGATTTGTGAGCCCGTGATCCTCAAGGAGATACAAACATAATAATAATAAAATATTTATTGTTACACAAAAACATTTTACAGTAGGTATAACACTTTTTAGACAAAAAATACAGTATATTAGCATGTTAATTCACGTTGATACTTGTAATAGGGAAAACCCTGTGCTACAAGCATCAGCTACCTTCCAGCTTGTCTGTATAGCATACTAAACTACTAGTTCAAAGTGATTTTTTATTTAAGTAATATTATATGTATAATAATAGGATTAAGAGGTAAGAAAAGCAAATCTAACGGAATATAAAACTAGCATCATAACTCTGTAGCGGTTCATACAACAGATATCCTTACGAAATTTCATTACCGTAGCATTTATAGTTTCCGAGTAAATAGGCTGTGACAGACGGGCAGACGAACATGACGAATCTATAAGGATTCCGTTTTTGCCATTTTGGCTACGGAACCATAAAAACGTGTTAATGTTAAACGTGATATGAATATCGCGAAAAAAAACTGATTTCATAGTTACCGACCGGTGCTTGTGTTTATAATTTCCAGTCTTGTTTCATAATTATGTAAACACACGTGGAAAGGATTAGTAGGTATGGAGAAATGTATACTTATTAATAAACTCGAACTTTATTAGTAGTAAAAAAGTACGTTTGTTCATATAGGTCTCATAGGAAACATTGTTCAAAAAGACCATCTTAATACGTTTTTTACAGTTGAAAGGCCATAGTCGGATTTTCATAGTAAGTCAGCCTTTAAATCAACCAGACTCTAGTATTTTTTTGTGAGTACCTCTTATGGTGAAGAATATTTCTGCTGAGTATCAACGTCCTATCGGTGACAGTTTTTGACTTATGATTTTTTTTAGTTTTTTCTTTAATGTGTTGTATCTCAGGATGTATAAAAGCGAATTGCTTCAAATTTTGAAATAATGTTCTTTATTTAGATATGCATCGAATTTAAAAAAATGAATATCGATTGTCGTATAAAAAAAAGAAAAAAAAAAGACCAAAAAATTTTTCATATTTTTTTTTGTGTACCTATGAAGTAGTGACACCTCTATTTTCTTTTTCTAATTATATACCATACATTGGCCTACTAGTTGCCTAAGTATCAAAATTTTCCAAGCGGTACTTCTTACCAAAAATCGGCAATATGTGTGGTCAAGTTCTGCATTCAATCGGTGTTTTTCAATGTAGTATACAAACTCTTCATTTATATTTGAGTTTTCTTATCAGGTTATCTTATTTAAGAGTAAATGCTAATGACAACTTAATGTCATCATGATGCAAGCTGTTTATTTCATTATTAATCGGCCGTTTATTATTTTAACTAGCGTAATTCGATATTATTTATGAGATATTCATTAAAAATAATATATTTCTTGAATATATTACTATATACGCTAGTTGAAATGGTAAACGGCCGATTAATAATGAAATAAACAGGTTGCATCATGATGACATTAAGTTGTCATTAGCATTTACTCTTAAATAAGATAACCTGATAAGAAAACTCAAATATAAATGAAGAGTTTGTATACTACATTGAAAAACACCGATTGAATGCAGAACTTGACCACACATATTGCCGATTTTTGGTAAGAAGTACCGCTTGGAAAATTTTGATACTTAGGCAACTAGTAGGCCAATGTATGGTCTATAATTAGAAAAAGAAAATAGAGGTGTCACTACTTCATAGGTACACAAAAAAAAATATGAAAAATTTTTTGGTCTTTTTTTTTCTTTTTTTTATACGACAATCGATATTATTTTTTTTAAATTCGATGCATATCTAAATAAAGAACATTATTTCAAAATTTGAAGCAATTCGCTTTTATACATCCTGAGATACAACACATTAAAGAAAAAACTAAAAAAAATCATAAGTCAAAAACTGTCACCGATAGGACGTTGATACTCAGCAGAAATATTCTTCACCATAAGAGGTACTCACAAAAAAATACTAGAGTCTGGTTGATTTAAAGGCTGACTTACTATGAAAATCCGACTATGGCCTTTACGACCCCGTAATCACCCTGTAGTACCCTGTATACACAGAAATAAGATAATTTAATTTTGTTTCCGTCACTGGCACATACATACATACATCTTAAGATCATACATATGCCTGCATACACAAAGAAATATCTTTGTGTATGCAGGCATTCATTCGTGAACATTAACGTAAAAATTGATTACATTTTCGTAACGACCATATTTGACCATATTTGAACCTGGCAACAGACAGGGCTGTCTGTTGCCAGGTTCAAATATGGTCAAATATGGTTGTATTTGTAGTTCTATGCGATTATTTAGTCGCAACAATCAAGTCATTACCATACCCAAATAATTGACGAACTGCGTATAAATAGTGGAGTCATATTCGATTATCTTGTAGCAGACGCATGTTTGTCTGCTATTCTGGCATAATAGTCTCGTTTGCTTTTATAAAACGGTAAATAAAGTGGTGATGGTAATGAACAAAAAAACGCATAACAAAATCGCATAGAAACACCGAGCCATGTCACCATAATAGCGATAGGGTCCTTGGCATAATAATAATTATTTTTAAGTTTATAACCTCACATCATCAGCCACTATCTATCTAAGATCGCTGCTGGACGTAGGCCTCTCCTATTAACTATGCCCATGTATGCATTAGGAGTAGTGTGTCCCAAAATTCATTATCGGATAACATAATACATTCACGTAACTGGCAGGGAATATACGCAATGAACCGAACGCGTTAAAACTGACACTATTTGATCTCCTTAAAAAATCTCAACGATAATTTTCTTTTTTTTGGTCACTGGCAACACTGATGACCATATGGTGCATTATTCTATGGTCATCAGTGTTGTAGTGGCCGTTCCATAACGCGTCCGTTTCATTTCTATTTGCAGTAATAGAACAAAATTATCAATATATTAGCTGGATGAATTAACTTTTTTCTGTCTGTTATTGCCTTGGTTACTTAAACTATGCAAACATACATTTTTCTGGTATTAATAAGCCCTTACCTTAATGGGCCACCTACAGACATGCACTACACGCATATTTGCATAGTATAAGTAGCATAATTTTGCATAAAACCAGCGTGACTCAGGCGACCGTAACCATGGCAATAACAGACAGAAAAAAGTTGATTCACCCAGGTATTAATCTTATTTCCAAGACTCCAAAATAGAAAATGACGCCCTAATACTTGCTTAGAGCGTTTCAAAGATAATTCCCAGAATGAGCTCACAGCGAAGCTGGGTGGGTGGCGGGTGCATTCAACAAGTGCACCCTCCAGGGGGGGGGGGGGGTTATCAAACGATAAATATCCTCCGTTCTCCATGTCCTTTGAAGCTTTATTAACTGTTTGAGCCGTGATTTTTTTATCGAGCGTGACCGTGTCGCCGCCAATACGAAATTACACTACGCAGATCGAAGTTTGCATTTGGATTGGAAAAACCCCCTTTTTTATAAACGTTTGCTAACTAAGCAAGTCGCTAATTGTTTGTCCTTTTCGATCTTATCAATATAAATAAAATGGATGGATAGGGTAACTAATGTCAGAGTCACAGATGTCATATATACCATAGATCAAGCAAACGTATCTACTTAGCGTGTCAAATGAACTCGGTAAAATCTACTGAGTTGGAGTTGGAGTTGAATACTCAAGGGCCTGAGACATATTTAAAATCATAGGCAAGTAACAACTTCAGTACAAAATCTGACACGCTCGGCAGCCATACAAATGAATGAACTTGTTTCTTCTATCCAAATCTAATTCTGTGTTTTCGATCTTATCAATATAAATAAAATGGTTCGATAGGGTAACTAATGTCAGAGTTTTAACTTGTTTCTAAACTTTTGACCGGTGTATAAAACTGCCATAGCACCAATACTGATCCGAAAATGATAAATACGGTGGGGTCGTAATACTACAGTGTTCTTTATAATACTGTTTCATCACACTTGCTCTCTAAGTGCGTCATTCCTTGCGTGAATAATATAAAAATTATAGTAATAAAAAAGTGAAATTCCCTAGGTAGTAATAGAAATGTCAGTACGTCATGAAATAATTTTGTCTTAAAACTTATTTTTTTGTCGGCAAGTGTGATGAAAAACATTGTATATTGTACGGTCGGTAAGCGGATTACTAACTCGAGGCATTAAAAGCCCTCCGCCTACGGCGTCGGGCTTCTAACACTCTCGTTGGTAATTCCGTACTTACCTCCCTTGATGCACAATGTACTATTAATTCATGCTCGCAATAATGAATCCTAATGCTTGGTTTAATTTATCAACCGTATTAGATTTACACTTGGTATTTATTCTCAAAGACGATAAGCTCATATGATATGACGAAGCTCTAATTAGTAGTTAATACCCTGTATGTGGATAACAGGATATCATCTCTATGTACACATTGGTCTTAATGTTTGAGCCTTATACCTATGCCGATACTCGCCCAGCTATCAGCTATCACCGCCGGGCGAGTATCGCCGTGTCACTTTTATTTACACGGGAGTGCGTATCTTTTGTTCGTGTTTATAGCCGATAATTCATAGCTTAGTAGCTCGTGGTGAGACCAGTGCCTAAGCGACGTGACGGAATAACAAGAAATTGTTTACACGCCATCCATATTAAAAAGTAATAAGCTTGTTGCATACCAACAATTTAAAATGCACCTAAAATACGAAAGTTTCCGCTTGTAATATGAGTTTCAAATTGAGCCCCCAGGTCCCGTTTTTAGTCCAACTCTGATGAACGAGCTAACAAACCTTTGACAGTAGCAAACCTTTATACGATTGTTCATTTCACTGCACATTACATTTAAAAGGGCATTTCGAAATGCCTTATTTGTAAGGATTCTATCGAGATGTAATACCTTTTGGATTCATCATTCCGTTTGTAAACATTCCCATTTTTTAGGCATTTCTAAACGACTTATTGTGCATGGATTTCGTAGAGACATAAGACCCTTTGGAAGCACGGCCCTCGTTTGAAAAAGTACAGTTTCCAACGTAAATAAAGCTGTATACTCGCATGATAAAAACTGCCATAGTGTAATTAAGTGAGCATCAAGTAGGGCTTTCAAATATTCGATAGATTCAGATATTCGAATTTTGTTTTGAGATATTCGAATACTTTAAATATAAAGTTAAAAATTAACTAACTAGTAGTACTGATAGTTTTATTTGGTATTTTAAAAGATTATATCGCGTGTTTATAATAGAACTTGATGCGGAGTCTTGAACGGACTCGGACGACATGATATCGAGTTCCAATTATAATTAGGAAAACTTGAAATATCAGTATGTCCCAAAATAATAAACAAACTAAAAAAGAATTCTAAATTAGTTTTAAAACATATTTATACCATGTTGCTATGAAGTATGCAAATTGTATTTACATTTCATTAGTTTCAGTGCACCCACTTTGTTTTTCTCCGTTTGGCCCTATGGTTGACTGGTAGAGAATGCCTTAAGGCATTAAGTCCGCCAATTGTATATTTTTATGTGCAATAAAATTTAAAATAAATAAACAAATAAATGCTAGAAGTGTTAATAAAATTCACGAATATTCAAATACAGCATTTCGGATTATTCGAAAACCAAAATATTCGAATATTCGATGTGTAATTGAAAGCCCTATAAACCTAGAGTTTGACTTTAATATTTACATCGTTTGACAACTTTTTGCCGAGCATATTGCTTTGTGTCAAAGCGACGAATTGAAACATGAAACATGCTCTAGACAAGGGTTTGACTGAGCTGTTAGCATTTAATTTTATAACAGGACGAACTTTTCATATTTGGTCATTTTCTCTTTTAGGGACACCAAATTCTCATTCATTCGTTCAATTCATTCTGGGTAATACGAGTATACCCCAATATACCGACTCAGCCTAGTTTGGAGCCCACTGGATAGTCTTGAATATTGTAATAGTGTGCTTACTTTTGAATAAATTATTTGTTTTGGCTGTATTTGTATTTATTGGCATGAGATTTAAAAACCTTAATTGCAGTCAGATTTGTAACGAAAATGAAGCACTATATGTTTAGGAATTTAATATTAATCGGCGTTTTTATTGTGTTATTTCTATTGTGATCTCTATGTTCAATTTTAATTAAGTTTGCGCACTGACGCGCTCCTATGAAATGGCTTTCACGGAAGACAAGTCAAGGTACCTAACAAGTATCTTGACATAAAGCTGAGTGAAAACCTTTTCAGTGACGCTTTTAAAATTACATATATATTATAGTTTTTACTTTTGTTCGTATTTTAAGCGAACTGAATAAATTAATTTTCTTTCTTTTTTTACAATACTATCGCTTGTCATAAAAAAAAATAAAAAAAGCGTTTTCATTAAAATTTCTGCTTAGTTGTCGCTAGAAACCTGACTTGAGACTAAGGTTTTTTAATTTTACGCCCTTAAGAGTGAAAAATCTCATTTTACATCCGTAGCTTTGTAGATAGTGACACTGCCTACGAAGCTAGAAGTCCCGGGTTCGAATCCCGTGAGTGGTATTTATTTGTGTGGGCTTGACACAAACATTTATTAAAATGGAAACTCCTGGTTACTTTTGTTCCTTTGTTACATTAGTTTATGCACGTATGTTAAATTAAGTTTAATTTTAGTATTATGGGCTATGTATGTTTTCTGTTTCATTGTTCTAATGTAAGTAAAAATAATATTGTGTCAGATGAGATCCCCCTGCGTCAATCTGATTGGAATAGTGGAGGCACCCTCTCCGAAACAATAACCAATTAAAAAAAAAGTGGGCGCTGTTTTTGCGGCCTCCATAGTGCAATATACTACAGGGTGTTAAACGGTGATACATTGTAATCGGAATTGTATGGAAAGATTTGCACCCAAACGCAAATCTTTAACAAAACTTGTCAAATGGGCACGAAAGAGCACATACATCCATGAAATATACATATTTACACAGCCAAATATTGTTAAGTTGAAGATTCCGAGATAGGCAATAAAATTGGGTACGGATTTTTCAATAATTTGTTATTTTTCTCAAGTGTTCCCAATGTGAATTCTTGTTTAAGTTTTGCACCCATTATTCCGATCACTAGTGATACAAGATACAACTCGTACGAATTTACAGGGTGCTTATGCTTAGACAAGTTTCAAATCGCTAACGCTAAATCGTCAATCGTAAACGAAAGGCAGCTAACTGTCTTTGTCGCACTAATATGAAAGTGTGACAGAGAGGGAAAACTACGATACGCTACTAAGCGTTAGCGATTGGCAACTTGGTTAAACATCCTGTGCACCTCATTCTATGACGCCATTACAGCCATTTCATTGGATCGCACACCAGTGGAGTGCACAGTCAAGTGCAAAAATACGAGTATGTATCGAAGGAATCCTCTTATAAATATGTTACGACGTTCTTATTACACAGAATTGAAGTGCACTGTGACATTTTTGAGCATTTTTATACTGGGTGATTCTTGGGTCACAAGCAGGAGTGCACAGGGTACTAGGGCCGGTCATGCTGAGCAACGGTCACTATGGGCGTCCCCACCCCAGGAAATCGTGAAAAAAGTCTTAATTGGTTTGTTATTTATGAGTAGGGGTTGGAACTATGGGTGCAAAACTTTAACAAAACTTGTCAAGTGGACTTGACATAGCATAAACATCCGTAAAATATACATATCTACACACCCACACATTGTAAGTTTAAGATTCCGAGATAGGAAATTAAATTGGATACAGATTTTTCAACCATATTTATATATTTCTTGGCTAAAGTGTTCCCATATGTCAATTTTAAAGTTTTGCACTCATAGTTCCGACCCCTAGTTACGAGTTACTTGATACTTACATTAATTAGGCGATTTTTTTCGAGATTTCATTGTTGTCTCCATAGTGAATGGTCTTCAGCGTGACCGTATCTACCACCTTTTTCACTCCTGCTCATGATCCAAGAATCACCCTGTATACATCTTAGTTCTGCCTTTGACTCCACAGTTTTCGTACCAGTTGTGATAATGAAATATAAATCTATTGATGATTATGATTTTTTTTTACTATGACACTAAATATGAAAAAACAAGATAAAATCGACGCTCCTATACATTTAGGTCAACCTATCTTGGCCCATTTCTATAGAAAAAAAATAGAAGCGTCGTTTTTTTCGAGCTTTCATATTTAGTCCCATTGTAAAAGTGGTTAAAATCATAAATAAATGCATGTTTCACTATTACTCTATGAATCAACTGTATAGACAAAAGCAAAATAAGGTGTATATACAAATACCCAAAAATGTCCCAGTGCACTTTAATTCTGTGTAATTAAAACATCGTAACATGTAACATATTAGAAGATTCTTTCGATACATATTTCTTGTATCGCCATTTTTCTAACACCCTGTATTGCCGGATAGTACGGCTCTGGTCAAGCTATATTTAAAACAATGGCATCAAATGAACGCGTAAAACCGTGTAACAGGATTCATCGCCGGCACTCGTGGTTAATGCGAACGCAATGCCGGGTTATCGGGGCTAATTGAATAGGAATACGGACCCCTTTTCACCCCCCTTTACAGCTTTAGCTGAAGCAAATAGACTATGATGTGTACTGTAAAGGTATTAAACCTTTACAGTTTATTTCATATGACGAAGGGGGCTGGCATGATAAAGAATTCAACTTTGGAATGCTTGCCGACTCTGTCGAAAGTGGACAGGCTTCCTGTGAAGATCTGAGAATTGTATTGATTCAATGTAATGAAGAAAAGATGAATATAAAAGTAATATCGAGGATGCCCTATTGTTTGATTGCATGCGGAAGTCCTCCTACAGTACAGATTGATGTGTGGTGAGGGCAGTAATACATTTGTCACCACCCCAACTCCTGCGGGTGTCGTATGAGTCGACTAAGGGACTCAAGTGTCACTGACATTTGATAAAAGATTGATGGGCAGCGTCATCATAGTGGACACATTACTGCGATCTCCAATCCGCTTGTACAGCGTGGCGATTATGGGCATTTACCTCTTAATACGTCTAGTTAACACTTTGAGCGCGGGGAACTCCCGAAGGGAGTTCTCTGTGGGAGGTCCATTTTCGGAGGATCGGCTACGAGCGTAGAGCGTAGCACTCGTTCGCAATGAAAGTGTTAATAGGAGTGGCCTACGTCCAGCAGTGGACGATCATAAGCTGATGATGATGACTCGTACCCTACAAAAATGTGTGCAGACTATCATATATATCTGGGCGGCCGAGGTACTCGAGGATATCTGAACGTGTGGACTCTAACGCCCTGACAGTAGAAGCTTTTTAAGATATTTGTGAGCACCCTGGCTTATATATACTGGCGACTGTACAAAATGCCCCCTGGGCATAAAAAGTGATGAACCGGTACAAGTTTAACTGTATTATTGCACAGGCACACATAATTAGCTCCGTAAAATGTTTTTGTAAGTTTTATGATTACCTCCGAGTATAATTATTTTCTTTTATCTACACAAATATCGTTAAGTGCTCTAAAATGCGTGCAGAAACAATAGACAATGACCAGTATTACCCACCATCAGAACTTGGCACATAATAGTACATTACAACACAAGTGCGAAAAACGTGAATTTAAACCGACACTTAGTTACGAATTTAGTTTTTGCACGTGTCTCGTACGACGTTTTTTAGTGCAGGTGGCCCTCCGAAGTTTTGGACCTGACGTAAAATGACACACTTCTCGCACTAGAGCCTAAAAAAGGCACCATCTTTACTAAAAAGCAATTTAAAACTAAAACTACCTACAGGTCATTTCAACAGAGGTAAATGCCTCACATCTAAATAAACTACTGATTGTAAAAAAAAACTGAATGGATGAATAACTTGATGAAACGTACGTCAAAATATTGAAACGAATCCATCGAATAATTTTTTTGGTTACTCTTACATTTGCATTTAGATTTGCTATCGGTACGAAAAAAAACACTAATTTGAAATCCCCCTTGTGTTTACATGACATGTTTTGTGCGACGAACTACCTATACCTTTTTTTTTTTACGTGGGGAAACCTATACCTACCTTAACTTTGATGTTAAAATGGATTCAACCAATCGCATAAAATTTAATATTATATCTCTCTGATGGGTGAATATTCAGTGTTTTGACGGTGTTTTTGTCGTTTCAACAAATTTTATTACAAAAAGTGATCCTAATAGTATTGTTTTAACCCTTTTGTGGGCGATGTATCTTGTAACATAGGTACAGTCAGCAGCAGATATACCTGAGCGGGCAAGGTGTCCAAGAAGTCATGTACACTTAAATCGTCAGAAAAATATGAACATCTAAGTTATCATTTTCACATACGCTTTCAGTTCGTCACATATATCTTAACATTCCAGTTTTTCTTTAACACGTACACGGTTATTTAATCACAATGTCAATAACGGTTACAAAGTCAGTGGTAACTAAGCACTCAAATTTAAGCAGTTGTCATTAATATCTACACGCACTGCCAATCACATACGTCAGCAGCCAAGATGCCACCCGTTGCTTAGCAGTTGTTATTTCAATGGTAACTAAGCACCAACATTTTATGTGAATAACTTTCAATACTGTAATTAATTAGTTCGTTGAATGCAGTTTTTGCAATCCAAATGGCAAACGTATTTTCCTAGCTAGCTTCGGCACCTACCGCTGAACAGCTGCAAAGGAACTTTCTCTGTCACTTCAATTAGGGTATAATAAGAGTGACCATGACAAGTTCTTTCGATTTGATGATTTCGGATTTCGCGGTAGCGGCTCTGAGGGCTTATTGCGAGCTACGCACGAAGTTTTGCCTCTTTGTCACACTTACGTTCGACATTGCAAGTGCGAAAGAGAGAGGAAAACATCGTTCGTGGTTCACAATAGGCCCTCTGGTTATAACTTATAAAGAATATTTGATCCATATGTGACAAGGATTGCTTTGACGTCTGACTGACTGATCATGACTGCAACTCACGAAAGCAGTGCAGACTTGTCCCTCTGGTTATAACTTATAAAGAATATTTGATCCATATGTGACAAGGATTGCTTTGACGTCTGACTGACTGATCATGACTGCAACTCACGAAAGCAGTGCAGACTTGTCACTGCATACATCTATCTCAGGTTATGGCAAACTATTCAAAATGGATACATTTCTTTAGAATATTGAGATATGACTTATATTTGTAATAACATATTGTTAGGTAATAAATTAAGGTTGCAGGAGTACATTCATTCCGGACCTAATAATTATCAATATGACGTCAGTAGGTAACGTCAATATTTCATTGCAAGTTTGAGAAAAATAAAATGAAACAGATAACAAACATAAAACATTTTATTTTCAAAAATTGAATGTTTCATACAAGCTTTTTTCGCTGGAGGAGCGTTGGTGGCCCACCGGTAAGGCTTTCATTCCGAAGGTCGTGGGCTCAAATCCTGTCGGCTCGTACCAATGAGTTTTCAGAACTTATGTGTACGAAATATCATTTGACATTATTTACCAGTTGCTTTTCGGTCAAGGAGAACATCGTGAGGAAACCGGACTAATCCCAATAAGGCTTAGTATACCTTCTGGGTTGGAAGGTCGAATGGCAGTCGCTTTCGTAAAAATATACCTACGCCAAATCTTGGGACTAGTTGTCAAAGCGGGCCCTAGGTTCTCTGGCCGTGGCAGAAGCTGGGGTAACGAAAAAGCTGGAAGAAGAAGACAAAATATTGTCGCTGACTGTGCTTTACTTCCCACGACCAACTTACACATATCGAGACGATTCTAAGAAACCCAAACACAATGGGGGTTGGTTGTTTCATCACAAAGTTCCTATGGCTACCTTCTAGTTCCACCATCAGATCAGCTCTTTGTCATAATAATATTGCATTGTCATCAAATTTAAGCAGGTCAATCTAAAATCGGGAAATGGTTCAAATTTAACTTGCAAGATTCGATCATAGACAACGGAACTGAAAACTAAGTTGAAACTAAATTCTAAAAGCTTGTAAAAAGAGAAAAGTAAATAATTTATCCTACAGTTGACTAAGAAGCACCTGTCAAATGATTGATGAGAAAAATGTGAGATAGATGTATCTGATGACAAGACTGCACTGCTTTCGATGATTGTCAAAACAGTTACTTAAAATAAGTATAGCTATTTTTCAATCAATATTCAACCATATTTGTACCATACAACGTCTATTTTTCCTTCTTGTTCAGATATATTTGCCTTATTGACTGCTTAGGTACCAGTGGTTTTTTAACAGCTGAGGTATCAATGATTTGTTGTATGTTAAGAAATTAATAAAAATCGACTGTTAAGATATTTGTGACTTGTTAAGCGCTCACAAGTAAGTACTATTATGACAGTCAACAACTTTTTGAAAGTTTAAATGTTAACCTCTCTTTGGACACCTCGAGTGTATAGTGACTTCTGATGCTGACTGTACAGATTTATCGATGTCTGAAAAAAATGTGACAATGGGTCGTTGTTGGCGATTTAGTACAATTTTCATCAAATCTTGACATAAGGTTCGGCTTATGTCGGGATTTCGCTACAATTGTCGTGTTTTTTATGACAATTGTAATTTTGCTTCGCAAAAAAGTAGTTGTTTACTACTGATTTATTAAAGTTACAACACTACATTGTATGTATGTATTATGGCCAGAGATCAGACAAATGTGCGTAACTGTTCGCAATAATAAGGACACGACCCCAAAGTTGATTGAATAAATTATTCATTTAATCATTTTCAGAAAATTACCTTTTTGACTCCGGTAACTATGAAAACCTTTGCGAGAATTGTCAAAGCTTCGAAATCACATTTCAAGAAATTATTCGTTTAATTATTCATTCAATCAAATTTGGTGCCATGTCCATATTATTGCGAACAGTGACGCACATTTGTCCGATCCCTGATTATGGCAATGTATCTTGTAAGATACATATTTTTCGATCCACATTTTGTAAAATGAAAATGATTTTTTGTGAATGTATGTCTGAAAAAAATGTGATAATGGGTCGTTGACGCTGAGAAGGCTCGCACACACGTTTTTAGGGTTCCGTAGCCAAAATGACAAAAACGGAACCCTTATTAGATTCGTCATGTCCGTCTGTCCGTCTGTCACAGCCGATTTACTCGGAAACTATAAATGCTACAGTAACGAAATTTGGTAAGGATATGTGTTGTCTCAACCGCTACAGGATTATGATACTAAATTGTAAAAAAAACCATTGGGGTGGGGGCCCTCCATACATGTAACTGAGGGATAGAAAATTTGAAAATTATGTGAAGGTTTATAATTCTCATTTTTATTTAAGCAAATCGTTTTCGAGATATCAGCTCTCAAAGTCTGAAAAATGTGCCCCCCGCCCCCCTCTTATTTTTAAACTACGCAGTATAAAATTAAAAAAAAAAATGTTATGCACTTTAATAAACTCTAACAACCATTTTTGGTTTGATTAAATTATCTCCTAGTTTTTGAGGTAGGTTGATTTAACTGTATTTTTTAACCGACTTCAAAAAAAGGAGGAAGTTCTCAATTCGACTGAATTTTTTTTTTTTTTTTTTGTCGTATGTATGTTTACCTGATATCTCCGAGAATAGTGAACCGATTCTAAAATTTCTTTTTGTGATCGAACGTGTATTACCCCGAGATGGTTCCATTGGCACCAAGTTGGGGTCTGATGATGGGATCCTGGAGAAATCGAGGGATCTCTTCAAATGTTATAGGTACATGTATGGCGCTTTTGATAATTTTCATTCATTTACAAGAATTTGCATTCAGAAAGTAGGATTTGAGGAAACCAATGATGGAAACAAATCGGGAATCTTGGAGAAACCGGTTGAAGTCGGTTTTTAAAATTTTTAATTTGGTGATTATTAAAATAATAAATTGATAATGGTACGGAACCCTTCGCGCGCGAGTCCGACTCGCACTAGGCCGGTTTTTTTTTAATTTTCCAATAAAAGGGTGTAACCGTAATTCAGTACCAGTACTTACCAAGTTTAGCATAAACAATGTCGTTGCGACTTGTGCTTCCGTCACGTTTTTTTAATGTGTAAATAGCTAAAGGCCATTAATGAAAACAATATTTAAAAAATATTTTTGTGTTACGGTATCAATATTTTTGTAACGACTTTTGGCAGTGAAAAAAAGGTGATAATTATTGTTATTTTTCAGGACACTTTTCTCTGCTAATGAGTCTAATGACGGTCGAAAGAGCTCGCAGTTCTGAGTAGAAAAAGATAAAAAAATCCAAATTATGAAAAAAAACTACGACTAAATAAAAATCCGCTCATGTATTTTTTTTGCATCGACCTATGTTCAGCAGTGGACGTCTTACGGCTGAAATGATGACGGGCTGAAATTTCAATACCCTCAATTTGTGGGACGGCTTAATCCGTGTACATTGTAAGGAGCCTTTGACGCGTCTGACGTTACGTGCGCGAGTGTACCTGTCCGAGTTCATTAATCTGAGGTACAGTCCGGCCCACCGGTGGCCGGATATGAACGCAGATTACATGTGCGGAGAATGACCACTACTTAATATTAGGTAAATTCACTCGAGGTCAAAGAATATGGGGTCAGGTCACTAGTTCACCATAATGACAGGGGTGGCAATAGGCATGATGACTGGCAAGTCAAATCAGCATCTTTTACCAACTGTCAAAACGATCACCACTATGGAATTTTATATGAAATACCCAAAAGTGACGTCGTTTGAGTACTGCCAAATGACCTACTCTTTTAAGTTCTTTTAAATTTATTTAATAGAAGTTCTGTACAAAAATTACTGCAATCTACGTCTTAGTAATAATTTCTTCGTGTATTTTGTCGTGCATTATGTTAAATAATTTATTTTAACTACAGTCGTCATCCCGATTGTAAAATATCACTTACTCGCGTCACAGGCAACTGTAGGCTACAGCTACCGCTTACTAATGGAATGAACAAAGAAAGGGGTTTTTATATCCACCTTTTTAATGCCTTTCTATTTTTATATCCACGGAGTTAATAATCCGATAAAGTACAATACTTTTTCGATTGGTAAAAAATAGGGAATTTCCAATATAATATCAGACAGACGGACATGGCGAAACTGTAAGGGTCCCTAGATTACTACGAAAACAATTTTTCCTAACTAGTGCGGAAAAGTAAACTTTGCGTGAATTTCTCTTTTTAAGACACTTGCTATGAAAAAAGTCGTTCGATACACGTGTTAAAACTTCTTTTTAACTCGGGTGATTGTCGCACTCGTTTCACTCGAGCTCCAACTTTCACTCTCGTCGAAAAAAAATTTTTTTGAACTTGTATCGAAATGTACTATTTTTTTTTTTCAAATACAGTAAACAGCATATAAACACAAAGTGACGATTCCAAATAGCACTAAGTAATCTACGACTACAACTTCGATTGCGTATGCCCTCGAGTTCTATTGACAGCAAACGATCGCCTCCATAAATATATCAACGATTTTCATCTTTACGCCATTGACTTACGCTCTACGTGCACATGTTAGAAACGGCTGTAGAAATAATTCATAAATATATCAACGATTTTGACCTTTACGCCATTGACTTACGCTCTACGTACTTACACATGGTAAATACGGCTGTAGTAATAATTAATCTCGTCAGAGGAGCCGATATTAAAGGACGACATCAAATGCAGACAGTGTTTACGAGTTGTGGTTAGAGCGATCAAATTAGTGTTTGTGAGCATGTTTTGTAATGACATCCGTTGCTGAGCTGGCACAGGAGCAGTTGTAGTTGTATTAATGCTGCCTAGGCATAAGCGCTGTTTATAACTACCTACGTACTATACCTACGTAAAAAACTTCCTCTTGAATTACTCTACCTATTTAAAAAAATCTCATCAAAATCCGTTGCGTAGTAAAGATTTAAGCGTACAATGGGACACAGGGACAGAAAAAGTGGCTTTATTTTATACTATGTAGTGATTTAAAAATGTCAATCAGTTGTTTATTTTATTAATCAGCAAATTATGTTTGTGGATAAATTAACATTTTAAAACTCGTATTGCGTTTATGCTTATGCCAAGATATTTATTTATTTTTATTTATCCTTCAGAAAGTGAAGGCACTACAGTCGCGGATCCAGGAGGGGGGGGGGGGAGGACTAAAGTGTAACAAAAAGCACAACAAAACAAATTGTATTTTTTTTTGTAAAATCAATTCATAAACTGATCAACGGCAACGGTCGTTGTACAAAAGAAACAACAGGTTTAAAATTTGCAATCAATCCACTTTTTGGCTGAAAATAAAATGTCGTTGCAATCGCAATATATTTGACCAGTTTATTTCGTTGACGGAGTACAATGAAATGGTGAATTGTGGTGATTTGCGACGCGTAAATAAAACGCGTAAACCTCATTTGTCTCTTACTACTGGTCTTAGTCCCATTACGATTTTTCCATTAGTATCGCGCTAACGGAATGGAACGTATGAAAAGTGTACCTATGTAATTATTTATTAAACGGGTTACTCACGTAATTTAAGTCGATATTTAATCGACATGTTTCCTCCTTCGCTGCCCCCGCCAGCGCTACCCGCGGCCAGCACCCCGCTCTAGCAGAGCGCAAGCCCGTGGTACACGTCGGGCTTTGGTCGCAGGTACTCCATAATGAGGATCCTCTAAATGGATCGAAACATGTCGAGCAAATATCGACGTAAATTACGTGAGTAACTCGTTTGATAAATATTTAAATATGTTAGAGTCTCACATTCAATTCTAAAAAAGTGTATGTAAATTTTTGGTCAACATTTATCTCGGATTAGGACCAAAAGAGCTCACGATTCTGAGTAGAAGGGCATTTTCATTTTTTGAATCACCCCATTAGCTTGAAGTTAAAAAACCTTAATTTCAGTCACCTTTGTAACGAAAATTACGCACAAAATTTTTATAATAACTCGGTTTTGGTGTTCATTTTACAAACTATAAGCCATATTATAATATAAAAAGCGGACTGTATTAAGGTTTTTAATTTCATGCTAATTGGGTGTCCCTAAAAGTGAAAATGTGTTACAAAAAAATTGGTGGCGATACATTTAAAAAAAAATGCCTCATCTCTATACTTACTCGGATATGTACTTGTCTACGAACCATTAAAACATGGAAGCCGCACGCCATACTAAATTGCCTTTCAAAAACAAATTGTATTTTAGTTGACAAGTGTCACCACCTCTTCAATTTATCACGGCAATGAATTTCAAAATCAACCTATAAAAACTTAAGCCGCCATTTATAATTAGTTGTGATTGGTCTATCAAAGTTTTGATTGGCTATATTCTATAAACAGTTGTCAAGGATGTTTCGCCGAAATATGCGCGGTGTAAGAAAAGCGCCATGTCCTGCCCATCTTGGCACAATTGAACAATTGCTTTTGGGGGCATTTTTGAGCTGGCGTTAGACGTCCATGTTATATATGGTCGCAGGTACTTGTACAAGTCCTCTTGGTAAGGGTTGGACGGCCTACGTCGGGTGGCGATTGCTCTCGCACGCGTAGCGCCTCAGTGAATTTTGTTTGCTTGCCGCGAGTTGCCAAGTGACGCTTACGTTAGCTTTTACGGGCAGTTTCACTGTTAGCAACAATCAATTTACGTGACAAAACCTAGAAGTCAGGTTCGTAATGACAATTAAGTAGGATTTTAAAACGTAATAAATATAAGGGCCTCGGCAGAGAGTACGATTTTGTACCGTTTGGCGTAGAAACTTTAGGTTCATGGGGTCCCAGTGCACGCAAATTGTTTGCTGAGATCGCGAAACGTCTGGTTGACGTAAGTAAAGACCGGAGAGCTGGCTAGTTCTTCGGTCTTTAGTTACGTCAACCAGACGCGACACTAATGTTTTATTGAAATTTATTGCTTAATTGTGATTATAGCCCTGATTACCTTTACAGTGATTTTTTTAATTTCACGCTAATTGTTTGTCCCTAAAAGTGAAAGCTCACTGTCCAACTAACGACACGGCTGCACCTGCCGCTGCACACATTGGCCGCAATGTATGTATGTAACGTTGACTTAGCTTAGTCTTCTAAATTTTTATGGGCATTTTCACTTTTAGCGTGACATTGAAAAAAAATATTTAGTCAAGTTTGTAACCAATTAAAAACGATACCTTTAGGATGTAAGCTTGAGTGGTTTTTTATATTATCATATCGCTTACAATTTATAAAATTAACACCAAAACCGAGTTTTTATTGAAACTTATTGCTTAGTTGTTACATTTTTTTATTTTTCAACGATGAATTAATTGTGTGTCCCTAAAAGTGTAAAGCTCACTGCAGTGTTATTCACTAAGGAAACCGCCTTGCTGTCAGCGCTGTGTCAGCGCTGTGTCAGCGCTGCGGCAGCGTCTAGCCTAAAAATGGCATTCACTAATGCACTTTAAACGACACTAGTGCTCGGCGACGAATGCGGCCTGAGCTGGAACTACACTGCGTCGAGAGTTTGACGTTTAATTTACGAACTTCGCCCACAATCTCGCTCACAGCCTCGATTCCTAATGTCAAATAAAATAGCCTTATCTAAAATGTCAAATAAAATTTTAGATAAGGCTGTCTCGACGTCGAGCTCGTTGACGAACGCAGCGTCGAATGTGTGAATAAGAGAATAGCATAGCTGGCCAACTCACGGTACGGCTGCACCTGCCGGCTGCACACATTGGCCGCAATGTAAACAACATCAGCGCGGGCGCCAACACGCCTTTGCCGCTCGATTTGGATCCTGCAGCTTCGCGTAATTAAACTTTTGTTCGCCATTTCGTGGGGTTTTGGGCGCCGTTCTGCTGCTATACTGGTATTTCACATAAATAGTTATGTTGATGGATATTTTTATACTATAATACAGCTTACTGTTTATAAAATTAACACCAAAACAGAGTTTTAATTGAACAAAGGTCATTGGGCATTTTGTTCGGGCATATGACCCACTGCGTACACAAACGAAATAGGGCTAGAAATGTAGGTAAATGTAGGTGCTACTGAGTGGTATGAGTCGCATTCTTGCAAGGCGAAACCAGAAAAGTAGGTACAACCGTTTACGCAATTATACAATGCTGAAAGTAAAAACATTAAAAACACAAGTTGGGATACAAAAAGTCCAATAACTTTTTTTTCCGTTTGTTACATACGGAAAAGTTACATATTTAGAAAACTGAGATTTAATTCTTTATTTTAAAGCTAGTTTGGTCTCTGTACCTACGCGAAAAATCATAAAGCGGGTCAAAAACGCCAAATAAACTTGAATTTTTTTTTTCATCTCTAAATTAATTGTGTGTCCCTAAAAGTGTAAAGCTGACTGGGCAACTCACGGCCCGGCTGCACCTGCCGGCTGCACACATTGGCCGCAATGTAAACAACATCAGCGCGGGCGCCACCACGCCTTTGCCGCTCGATTTGGATCCTGCAGCTTCGCGTAATTAAACTTTTGTTCGCCATTTCCAGGGGTACTGGGCGTCGGTCAGATGTTATACGGATATTTCTTATACACGGTGGAATTTAATCGGTGAACAGGAACCCATTTTTCTAATTCAGTAATCGATGGCGGTCACGTTTATGTAGTACTTAAGTGGAACCAAGTTTTTTTTTTTAGCATAACAAATTTTTATGTTGAAATTAAACTTTAATTAAAATTTATTGTCACCCTACTAATGGTTTAGTCTGAAAAGTTTAATAACTCTTTTCAAACTATCAGCCATGCATCGCTCTTATTTTACATAGGAATAGAGTCTATCGCAAAAATTAAAGCATGTGAGTGGTTATTGCTCATTTATGTTTTAAGTTTCTATGGCTGATAGTTTGAAAAGAGGTATTAAACTTTTCAGACTAAACCATTAGTAGGGTGACAATAAATTTTAATTTCAACATAAAAAAAAATTATGCTAAAAAAAAACTTGGTTCCACTTAAGTACTACATAAACGAGACCGCCATCGATTACTGAATTAGAAAAATGGGTTCCTGTTCACCGATTAAATTCCACCGTGTATAGTTTTGTGATATAGCCATGTATGAGCTTGTCACTTTTAGGGACACCCGATTAGCGTGAAATAAAAAATACATAATTTCATAGTCAGGTTTGTACCGAATTAACCTCGTAAGGCCCATTCTATTTTTAGGACAAGTGAAATAATATCCCAGTGTCCTAAAAAAGGACATTTTGTCAGCCTCCGTAGCCTAGTTGGTAGTGACCCTGCCTAAGAAGCTGGAGGTTCCGGGTTCGAATCCCGGCGAGGGCATTATTTGTGTATTTATTTATCACAAATATTTATTCCTTGGTCATGGCTGTGTATGTATTTAAGTATCTATATGTATCTATCTA
Source organism: Thaumatotibia leucotreta (assembly GCA_025490895.1). Lineage (NCBI taxonomy): Eukaryota > Metazoa > Arthropoda > Insecta > Lepidoptera > Tortricidae > Thaumatotibia > Thaumatotibia leucotreta. The sequence continues at coordinate 74,898 of JALPQI010000452.1, read as the reverse complement.
TTATATATATCGTCGCTTGGTAGGCATGTATGCATCACAAGCCTTAATTGAGATTACCGTGGGACAAGGTCGATTTGTGTAAGATGTCCCAAGATATTTATTTATTTTATTTTTAATTTTGGGACCTACAAAATAAAATTTATATTTCTTTGACAAATATGACGTCATGGGCCATTATGAGTAAATTTTGTTGTCCTAAAAATAGGACGTTAATGGATCACGTCATCGATATAGATAAAAATAAGTAACCTGGTCGAATTAATGATGCTGAGCAAGATCTATCACATTTCCCTAAATTTTTGTATATTGGTGCATACCATTCCTTTTTCGTTACCAAAAATGTATAGGAACCTGGTAACAAAAAAGGAAACTTCCATACAAACTTATTGGGACATTTTAAGAAATGTGATAGATCTCGCTCAGCTTCATCGACTCTACCAGCTTACAAGTTTTTATCAATGTCGAAGACCATACGTACAAAGTTTTTGAAAATTGCTTTTAAAGGCTTGGAATAAATAATCAGTCGCCGCTCCGATATATCTGATAGCGACTGTACTACAGTCGACAGTAATAACCAGAGACCGGAAAATCCATAGCAAAACAAAAGACTGTCGCAATGAAACAAGGGTGAGAAACATTTTACTATAGATATCGAGTAACCCCCTTATTCATAAACGTTTGTTAACTTAACAAGCCGCTAATAATTGTTTGTCCCTTTTGCTCTTATGGACACATTGTTAAGACCGAAAGGGACAAACAATTATTAGCGGCTTGTTAAGTTAACAAACGTTTATGAATAAGGGGGTAAGTTTATATGTCAACCACGTTCGTTTCAAATCGTATTAAGATACAAATAATAATTACCTATCGAGACACAACTTATATTTTATCGCTGTCACACGCAATGATATTACAATAATGACATTCAATGTCTTATGGAGTATTAATTTTCTGATGTGTCGATTAAGTTTTCAATGAGATTGATTACCTCTTTGTCACCCGACTACGGCCAAGCCAAAATGGAAGGGTTATTTTATTACTTAAATGAAATATGTTACGTTGATAATATAAGTTACGTTGCATTTTAGATGAAACAACACATATGAAACATACCCTTAACTTACCTCTTGTTTTTCGTTTGCCTTGAATGATTATAAAATAATGTACTTAAACATATCACTATGATTTTTTTGACAAAACTTACTCGATATTGAAAAAAAAAATGTTTTGCTATGGATTTTCCGTGCTCTGGTAATAACCAACGGGCCAAACCCACATACCGTGAAATTTCGGATATACGTATAATGTGTGTTCAACACAATTTTGGCCGTAAAACGAAGTCAGTTGCGTTGCTCTGTAAAGAGAAGTTTTATTAATTATTTAAATCTAAGAACTTAACTTTAGCGTTACATATTATATCAATACAATACCTGTAAAGAGAAACAACATTAAAGCTATTTGTTTCACTTAAATATTAATTACAAATGTATCTCTCGAAATCCAGTTATTACTATGCAGTTTTGAACAAAGGCCAGTCACCTGTCAGCTGTCATCTGTCATTGGTCGTCATAGATGCGTTCCAAACTACATCAGAGATTAACTGTGCATCAAAATTAATGAAGTACTAATAATAATAATAATATTTCATTTACATACGCACATCTATCTCTACGGCGTAGCTCGTAGCAAGACGCGTAGACAGTGCTACGCGCGACGAGTAGGTGTACAGTTTTACAGTATCTCATTCGTACTAATGTAATTATGCATGAGTGAGAGCGTGTATAATTTTGCATAAAACCGGCGTAAATCGGGTGACCGTAACCATGGCAAGAGACAGAAAAAAGTTGATTTGCTCATTTATGTTTATAAAGTAATAAATCAAAATGTAAATTGAATAAATCTTTAACCTTTCAAATAAGAAGTGGTCCCGATAAAAAGTAGCAGTGTATGATATGGTATATTTTCAAACTGATCGCTTTTGATTATCCAGTACTTATTTTTTAGTAATCCTTATACACTTTAGTTTAAAATAAAAATGCAATCATATTAATTCAATCAAACAAGCTTGTGTGTATTTAGGCGTTCATTACAGCAACATACTTTTGACTTTTTGAACAACGTTATTTGCCAATTTTCATTTGGTATACACTGCACTATTAGAACCGTATTATTTTTTTATAAGCTGATATGCGTTTTAGAGAATATGATTAATATAACACAGTTGCATTAGTTAACTGGTTCTTACTCAAGGCAGTCAAAAGTACCACTACTTCAACCTCTGAAACTTTTGTAGGGGAGTTTATTTTCGGTGAAAAATGCAAAACTGCGAAAGTAGTAAATACGTAGCTGTCGGCACCCCCAAATTTAAAGTAAATTAAACAAGGGCTGTTTCCTAATAAGACTGTTCAAAGACGCATAAAATTAGTCGTTAAACATTCAGAAAAATGGATTGTTAAAGGTAAAAATCAGGTAAATACTGCCAGAACACCGTGTTCAAAACTAAAGGTACATTAGAACAAGTAACGCTAAATCTTCCACATGATCATTTGATTGAATATGAATATATTTTTGTTTTGAAGTTTTGTTTATAATAATACCAAAACAATAAGTCAGGTTTTAAAAAAACCGGTCAATTTAAAAAAATACCATATCATACGCTGCTACTATTATACCGAACCACTCTTTACGTATAAGGGCCTTGGCTAGGAGTACGATTTTGTACTGTTTGGTGTAGAATCTTTAGGTTCATGAGGCTTCAGTTTGGTCGGAATGGCGTAACTCGAGACCGAAGTATCGGCATTGCGAAACAGCGAGAAATAAAGCTTGCTCTTTGCAATGCCATAAGGGCCTATTTTAAATAAGGCTAATAGTTCGAATTAATTGCTTCCAACCAACTTCCGTCCAACAATCTTTGACAGTAGAAAAACGCCGCAAAAAATGTTTCTCTTAGAAAATTGGAATTATACGCCCTTTTTCACTGCCAATTTCATTGTGCATCAAGCGAGGTAAGTAGTATTCCGCTTACCGACCGTGATACATACAATGTTTTTCATCAAACTTGAAGACAAAAAAAATAATTTTTAAGACATAACATTATTAAATGACGTACTGACATTTCTATTACTCCCTAGGGAATTTCACTTTTCTATTACTCCCGCTGCGCGCGCAAACAATGGCGCGCTTAGGCAGCAAGTGTGATGAAAAAGTTATTTAACTAAATTTAATTTCATGTTAAAAAAAATTGGCGTTAAGTTTTGTTTTCATTCGTAGTCTTAATAAAAATGTACATATTGTTTTACAATCAACCCTTATGTCAGTAAATATAGGATATTTTTGCAGCCTTCATAGCGTAAAATTCTATTGAATCATTAATAAAATACGCGGATCAAATTGAATTTAAACGCCTTTGTAGCTTACTACCGACTTTCCTTCTCTCTATTTCTTGGAAAATTAATCTTGACGCTGAATCTACCTCTAGATTATTATGGAGACAAAATAAAAGAACACGGTTATTGAAAACTAATAAAAAATCGATTTACAGTGCGAAGTACAGACACAATAGACCTAAGATTTTTATTTTGAATAAATAATTTAAAATAAAAATAGGAACAAAAATAAAACTATGTAAACGGATAAACTCGTGTATTATTAATTAACTTCAACTTCATTCCAACGTTTCGAACACTTTACAGGGTTCGTGGTCTGCGGGCGACACGTCGGAATGAAGTTAAAGTTAATTAATATATTATATTGAGCTTACTGTGGGACAAGGTTGATGCGTGTAAGATGTGCCAAGATATTTATTTATGTATTTTATAGGCACGTAAGCTATCAAAGCGGAAAAAACACGAACGGTTACGATGAAATGAATAATTATCTGTACCACCTCTATACAGGGCGTCCCAAAGTTATGGCACATCAAGGGGAAGGACCTTAAAAATCGTAGATAGCGTATTTTGCTCAAAAAAGACTTGTTATTTTTAAAATTTAGTAATTTTGCATTCAAACAATTTCAAAAAATTACTTGCTTCACCCGGAAATCGAACCAACTACATTTTTTTCTGAATTTTGAACCAAACTTTTTTGGTTATTATTTTAGTTTTAGATACTATGTTTCTTAAGAAATGTTTTTATTTTTATCCATTCTTTCGAATGGAATCATAAAATGACGAAAAAAAAATGTTCGTATTAAAGTAGGTTCGATGCCTAGAACAAGCTAAATTTTTTTGGAAAATTTTTGAATGCAGTATTATTTAATTTTCAAAATAAAATGAAGTCTTCTTTCAGCAAAATATCCTATCTACTATATTTAAGGTACTTCCCCTTCATGTCTATAACTTAGGGACGCCCTGTATAATTGTTTCCGGTAAACAAACCAGCTCGATATTATTTCCACGAATTCCCGCGTTGAGTGGATCCGGCAATCTTCAAGCCACGCCCCCTATGCAAACGTCAAACGCTCATGCGCTGTCGCTCCGCTGTAATGGCCCGGCCACGACATTGGTCTAAGGCGACCAGCGGCGAGCGAATCCATGAGTTGGAGGTGCCGATATGGGTACGAGAGGGAGCACCATACGTTTTCCGCTAAGCCGTTCGCCTTTGACCGATGTCGTGGCTGCGGCATAATGTCCTGGCCACGACATTGGTCTAAGGCGACCAGCGGCGAGCGAATCCATGAGTTGGAGCGGGATGCCGATATGGGTACGAGAGGGAGCACTGTACGTTTTCCGCTAAGCCGGTCGCCTTGCGCCGCGGCCACGACATCGGTCTAAGGCGACTGGCTTAGCGGAAAACGTATGGTGCTTCCTCTCGTAACCATATCGGCATCCCGCTCCAACTCATGGATTCGCTCGCCGCTGGTCGGCTTAGACCACTGTCGTGGCCGGGGCATTAGACCGATGTCGTGGCCGCGGCGTCGACTTTGCGCGTCCAGCGACGGCGGCGGAATCCATAAGTTGGAGCGAGAGGCCGATATACCCACGGGTTAAAGTCAGCCGGAAAAACAAAATTTGTCACTCGGTGGTCAAAAGAACAGCTTTTATAAATCTATATTACGATTTGATTGCATAGGGCTATAGACCGGGGGAACCTAGTTGTATCGTCAATTGTTTTATCCCAAAATTAGTACAGGAATTCCTTTACTTTAGGTATGTCCACCGAAAAAACAATAACCTAAATCTGACATTGACTAATTGTATTCGCCCCGCTAATCGGTTTAGACTAATGTTGTGGACAGGCCATAATAATCTCGCCGCCCGCCGCGCCGCTACTCGCCTTAGCCGGTCGCGCAAGTAAATTCGCGCGCGATTTAGCCCACAGCGAATTGTTGTGGCATGCTTCTTTAGCGGTCTTGATTTTGTTTAATTCGCTCGCCGCTGCTCGCCTTAACCAGTCGAGTAAGACCAATGTCGTGGCCAGGGCATTAGGGCGAGCGACGAGCGGCGCATCCGGCGGGGCGATTTTCCGAGGCATTTTAACGACGCGCCGTCAGGCTTTTGTAAAATAAATGACGCGCGTGCACCTGTACGGGCTTACCCCCTTGTTCATAAACGCTTCTTATCTTAGCAAGCCGCTAAGTATTGTTCGTGCCTTTCAATCTTGTGGACATATTAATAAGACTGACAGTGACAAACAATAATTAGTAGCTTGCTAAGTTAGCAGACGTTTATGAATCAAGGGGTTAGGCTTTGTTTCATACATTTTATTGCTAAGAGGTGTGGCCACAGGCCTTTTGCATAAGTTCATCATGCGTTCGTCCATTCATTTAACCCTTTGACCATTTGACAGCTCTTTCAAAGCATTCAATTTCGAACCTTATTTATTTGTGAATAGATTTGGTTTTGTTTTTTATATGACGGCAAATATGTTGCCAATACCCATTAAAGGGTTAACATGCGCGCGGGCCAATTTTGTCAGTGACCGCTTTTCTTTGGATTTGGAACTTTTAATATGATTCCCACTCAAAATCGCGAGCTCTTTCGATCCTGATGGGAGAAGAAAATTGACCCTAGGTTTTTTTATTTGCGTGACCATTTTGTATGGTGGTAAAGGAATGAAAAGTTCGATAAATTGATGTAAGTTTAGTCCCAAAATTTTTTTTCTACTGGGATCGAAAGAGGTCGCGATTCTGAGTACAATACAAATCATATAAAAATGGCTGTTACATTAAAAAACTGGGGAGGACAACTTTGAAAAAATTACCCACGCCACGCTACCGCGAACTTCGAAATCCGCAAATATCGAGGATTTGTCTCTCTCACTCTAATGACGCCTTCGTTGGAGTGACAGAGAAAAATAATCAAAATTAGTAGTAGGTCAGTCTACTCAGTCCTTTGAGCGCTCGTACACCTGTAAGTTCTAGGGACGGAGCTATACTAAGGAATGAGAGGTGAATATCACTATCTCATTCCTTAGCATAGCCCCGTTCCTATAACTTACGTAAAAACTTACATAAAATGTGAATATCACTTAAATGTGAATATCACAATCCACGAGCCTTCACTAGGTACTATGCTCGTACTGATCTTTTGCTCTCTTTAATTTGTCAATGTGTTCTCTGTAATTTTGATGTCTGTCTTATTATATTACTTTTGGTTAATCGTGGCTATCGTGTATTCTGGTTGCCCGGAAAACCAGCGCCATGGCTAAAACTTTAGCTAGCGGCATATACTGAGTGGCATCCATTTTGGTGTTGTTTTTAGTTTAAGATTTATTTTAATTTAAGTTTACCTTTTACACCAAACAAATGAATTCTATTCAATCTCATTTCTTGGTATAGCCCCGTCCCTACAACTTACGTAAGAACTTACATGTTTACAGATGTAGTGAGAAATGACTTGCCTTCGGAAACGTTCGTCAACGTCATGCTGTTTCAGTCTATCTCACTGAGACTGACAGTAATAGCTGTCATGCTACTTCAGTCAGACTCGGTGACACTGCCTGAAACAGCATGTGTTTACGAACGTTTCCGAAGGCAAGTAATTTCTCTGTACGTCTGTCGTCTGGCCTTACTCAACTTGTAAATACAGCTCAACAACAATAATCAGATGGTTTCTCTTCCACAGTGCGAGACCAGCGCGTTGGGATCCTGAAGCCGCAGGGTTCGCTGGAGAGAGCGCGAGAAGAACGTGCCCTGGCGACGGAACAGGTAAGACACTTCTTTTTTAGCCTTCTTCGACCATTTCCGTGTAGGCCTCCTTCAATGCTCTCCATTCTCTCCGGCAAGGTTTTCGCGGGTGTCGTAAGAGTCGACTAAGCCTCGAAGCGTCACTACTACTCGTATTATTTATTGAAGACTACGAACAAATAAAATATGGAAGCCGCACGCCGTACGAAATTGCCTTTCAAGAACAGTCCTGAATTTTAATTGACAAGTGCCTGCCCTTGTTCAATGCATCACGGCAATGAATTTGAATGTCAACCTATAAAAACTTAAACCGACATTTAAAAATAGTTGTCATTCGTCCGTCAAAGTTTTTATTGGCTATATTCTATAAACATTTGTCAAAGATGTTGCGCCGAAATATGGGCGGTGTCACCATCCCATGGGCGGAATCCATAGGCATAAAAAAATAAAGGGTGAAAAATATTTTTTAATTTTTATACAATTTGTATGAGAATTTAAAATCTCGATTTGTGGCTTTTCTAGCCGAAAAATTTTTTTTGGTCCCATACAAGCTTTTGATCCTGAACAGAAACAGGATCGATCGGCATAAAAAAAAGCTTGTCAAAAATGACCATTTCCTCGCACCCTGTATACTTATTCCAAAATCTGAAAACGCTAATCTTCTTGAATTGAAAATCGCGGGAAGGTCTTCTAAGACCATTTTCGCGTAGCTACACGGGATCTGGTAGCTGCCCTCACTGACCCAAAATCTTTTTCCACCCTGTATATGGTCGCAGATTGAAGATTAGTGGTGTGCAGCGGCGTTGTCATAGTGGGCGTAGACATGCTACTGCAATCGCTTGTGCGAACCCGTTTGTCCAATGTGGCGATAATGGCCATCACCAAATGCGTGATGCGAAAGTGATATTTACATCTCATTCGTTAGTATAGCTCCATCCCTGCAACTTACGTAAGAACCTACAGGTGTAATTCCGGCCGTATGTGAGCGAACGAATGCAAAAAAAAACTTAGTACTTACTTACTTACCCCCTTATTCATAAACGTCTGTTAACTTAACATGCCGCTAATAATTGTTTGTCCCTCTTGCTCTTATGGACACATTGTTAAGACCGAAAGGGACAAACAATTATTAGCGGCTTGTTTAGTTAGCAGACGTTTATGAATAAGGGGGTTAGGCCTTAATCAAAACTAAAATTACGATCGCGTCAATTGAGTTACGAAAGTGTCTTACAAACTTTGTGTACACAGATGTAGGTTCGTTTTGTTGATCGCTCAAAGAAAATTGGAATTTATCGCCCTATTTCAATGCTAAAAGTTGTTACACAAAATTTAACTATTTGGGTAACACAAAAATTGGCTATGTAAAGTTTTCTGAAGATACAAATATTGTATTTTTCCCTAATAGCCGTTGCCTTAAGGTTCAAAAAAATATGGCTCTTTTATTTTTATGTCCTGTAATTTGTTAACAATCTTTTTTTTAAGTGAGTGAGACGACATTTGTGCATTTTTGTGGATGAACAGAGCCTAATGCTTTCGTCCGCAACAAGTACAATGAAATAGAAAAAAAATGAATGACACGAGTGACAACGTCAGTTTTTTTTCTATTTCATTGTATTTAGAGCCGCATTTTTATAATTTATAATATTCTTCCCTTCGGAAAACCTATTATGAAATTCAATTTTGTTTTCATTAAAGGCTTTTAATTATGTACTTTTTTTTAATCGACCCTTGAGTAGCTAATGTCAGTAATAGACTGAGATAGATGTAGCTAATGATGATGATAAACCCCAATGACGCAATCAACGGCAGGTCGGTTCGAATTACACCAAACCCGACCGTCGATTCGCCTGCAGCCAACACTCCAATCGCTACCGCTCGTCTTTGTCACACTAATAAATAGTAACAGAGAGAGTAACTACACTACTGACCGTTATTGGCAAGTCGAATGGGACAAGTCGACTCGACTCGAATCAGTAAAGCCAGTTACACACGATCCGCCGCCATGGACGGCCGCCGTTTCCGCGCTAGGTTCCGCCCGATTGACGACAACGATGAAGTTCTAACGAGACTTCTTAAACTTTATCTCATAATTTATATATGCACGGGTGTGTTCATCGGTTAGTTTCGAAATTCAATAAAATCACTTGAGATTCGTAGATAGAAATCACTGCTGTCACGTGTTTTAACAAGTTTCCTTTGTCGAAAGTTTTAAATAGTTTTTGCCATTTCGCTGTTTCAAAATCTTAAAGTTGACAATCATTATATTCACGTGTTTTTAACAAATCATCGAAGTCGAAATTTTTAAATCGATTCCGCTGTTTCATTGTTCATGTTCGAGTAGTTTTTAACAATCACTTTGGTCACGTGTTTTTAAAAATCATCTTACTCGAAATTTTTAAATCGTTTTCGCTATTTCAATCATTCTAAATCTTCATATTCGAGTAGTTTTCAACAATCACTTTAATCACATGTATTTAACATAACATATTAGAAATGTTAATAATTCCTCTTTCATTCTCTTAAAGAAATCTCACTTATTTTCAATTGATTCACACCATTTCGTAGAACATGTTTTTAAATGACTTTGTACCTAGTTTAATATTTTAGTCGAGTATTTCTCCTAAAATCACCAAATCTTTTTCACTCTTTGAATGTTTTTTATTACACTTTAAAACTACCTTTCACATTTATGTTTTAGTCGGCGTCGAAACCTTGGAGACGGTCCGATACACGCTAAATGTATTCATGCAGCCGCTGTTTTATGTTTTAGTCATCCTAATAAACGTTCTTTATTTAAACATAAGATACAGTAAGTATATTTCTGTGGCCCTACGGCCCTAGTGAAAAAGGGTATAAGTCGTCGGCCATTTTGAAAACATTTTGTGTACAGTGTGCTACCATCATTCAGGCTTTTTTTGAAACCGAGCAATGTGATTATTCTTAATCAAACTCTCTGAACATATTTTCATTAAAGCTCCGTATTTAAAATTATTAACTTTCTAAAAAAAGTAGAGTGAGAAGCAATTTACTATAAAATTTATCTTGACAATGACAAATCGCGGCCACTCCCAGTGTTTGAAAACTAATCAGTATATGCGTTACATTGATCGTTCGAAGGAAATAAAATTAACTACATGTATAATTAATTTAAATATTTTTCAATTATTAAGAGTCCGGTATAGTTTATTTACGAATTTCCTCATCTTTCTGATACTATATTGAAGAATCCCGCAATGTCGTAACAGATGTGCTTACCATAGAAAAAAATAACTGTAAAAGACTCTGGTTGTCACGGGATTATTTTTAGGATATTGGAGTATCTTAGAAATAAACCTCCTAGTATTTTAGCATGAAACGGAAGATACTTTAAATTCTAACGAATTAATTTTCGGTTTTTGTCCTTAGTTTTTTAATAATTTTAATCTAAAGAGCTGAATTGCTAGCAAATTCAAGAAAAAAATACAAATTTTTGTTCATAAATTAGAATAGGGATTTAAAAAGTATATTACTTAAAAGTAAAAATTGTAACTTCATTTCATGCCCTAATTAAACAATTATACAATTAAAATGGTGACATGAAAATTGATTAAAAAAATATATAAAAAAACACTAATGTATGAATCAACGTCCAACTGTGGGTTCGAACTGCCAGACCTACCCCCAGGAAGCAATCAGTAGGGCCTCACCCACGTCGCGCACTCGCGAATGTTGTTCGTCGAATATCTACGTACTAATTCAACCGATGTCAAAGAATTGATTATAATAATGATTAATGAACAATAAAAAATAACAAAATAAAAAAGTAGTAATTAAATACTAACAATATATTTTTTTTTTAAAAGGAAGCTACATTATTCCTTCAGAAAAGGTACGAGTTACGCGATAGAAATAGCGCATTTCTATGTAACTTTTAGCTTAAGCATTTAGCGTTGCGCGGTGGGATTTTGGACGTAATAGTACCGTAGCAAGAATCATTATTTCTTTAAACGGGTTTTTTGAGATGGTTTTCTGTCATCATCATCATCAGCCTATGATAGTCCACTGCAGGACGTAGGCCTCTCCTATTGATGATAATGATATGCGTATAAACGCATTAGGAGGTAAATGCCCATAATTTTCTGTACTTGTACTAATACGTATTCTGTAGTAATAGGTACCTATAGTTCATATTATTTGAAAAATTGGGTACAACTTTTATGCGTTATTTCATTACAAACTATTCACTTTGAAATTTGCGCGTATTATTGCTTATTTTCTTAAAAGCCCAGGTGATGGTAACACACTGTATACCTATGCCTTTGTATTAAAAGTGTACCATTTTTTTCAAGCCTCGAAGATTTGTACCCTTTTTCACAAAGGCCATATATGTTGTGATGTTATCATATTTTCACGAATTTCGCACATTTATGGAAACGGGACTGGAAAGTAAATGGGAGCTGTTTTTTTCATACAAACGTATTCCCTTGTTTCCTCCCTGGGTAGGTATTAAAATTTGAGCAATTTATTATCACATGTAAAACTAAAGCTACTTCCAGGTCGGATTTGCGTTTTAGGGTTCCGTAGTAAACTACCCTTGTTGTTGTTGTATTCTGGGCATTCGCAACTCGACATCAAACGTGCCTATTTTGCGTGGTCGCAATGCTGGCCCAGTACTTGTTGGGGACTTCACATACACCCTTGAATTTCTTCGCAGGTGTATGCCGGTTTCCTCACGATGTTTTCCTTCACCATAAAGCACTTGTGAATATCAAATGATATTTCGTACATAAGTTTTTCGTAAAACTCATTGTTACGAGCCAGGGATCGAACTCACGGCCGCTATACATATTTTACCGCTAGGCCACAAGGGCTTATAGGTACTACACTTATAGTTTCACCATGTCCGTCTGTCCGCAGCACAGCTGTAGCCGTTAGTACTGCAATTTGGTACGAGTATAAATATAAATCACGCCAACATAGTAGTAGAATAAAAAATAAAAATATTTTTTTTTCGTGTCCTCAATTTTTTTTGCTGTAATTTTGTAGTGTGGGGTATCGTTGAATAAGTATTTGAAAAGAATAAGGGTCCCAAATAAAGTTTTTTTCTAAAAACAATATTCGGAGAGAAAAATTAATTCATTCATTTAAATTACCTCTTCAAATAAAAGTCATTCATGTCGCCAATTTCGTCATTCGTCAAAGAAATAAATTAAACATTTATCGTTTTGATTTGCTTAAATAGCCATTATGATTTCTTAAAATCACCTTAAAAATGAGAAAAAGACACAAAATATACAATAAAAAAATTAAAAAAACTTATTAAAGTAACTTCGCTTTTAAGTAACGTGGTATTTCATTGCTAGTTGTTTTTAGAGTTAAAAAAACGTAATTAATTGAATCAGGCGTCACTTTGCGAAAGTCTGTATTAAAAGATGAACAATATTGCTTTGCTCTTCCGCGATACAATTAACTACACGTTCTGTATAGCGGAAGAGCGAAGCAATATTGTTCATCCTTTAAAAAAACTTAAGGGGTGTACCGATAAAAAACTGGCAAATTCAAATGAAAAAATCGGGTCGATATAGTTAAAAGCTGTAATTTCTGGCTTTTGTAATTAACTAGGAGGTCTTAAATTATGCTACTGCAATTTCAGTATTCACAATACAAGTTCTCCAGAACCCCTTCGAAATCTATTTTTTCAAGCTCTTTTTTTTTATTCTCCACTGCACGATTTCGTGTTCTGCAGAAGTGACCAATATTTCTGGTTAATCTCCATGTTTTTTTTAACATACCCCTGCGTTGGGCGCAGTAATACTATGTGAAGGGAACTATGTCACATATTATGCGAATTTTTTATGGGTCTTTAATCAATTATTTAATCCTATACAAATCTTAGTCTCTTTGGCATTGTTTTATGAAGCGAAATCAGTGGCAAAAAGTATCACGGATATTATGCATAAGTCAAGGATATCTTAAGGAACATGGGAAGAATGGCCAGATATATTGACGACAGTCCCATAATTTAGAAAACTGCATACAAAAAAGAAAAAAATGTTTGGAAAAGATAGTTTGGAAGAGGTTTCGAAGATGCTGTAATTTGAGTCCCTGAAATGTAGTGGTGACACAAAAGTACTACAGTCAGCTAAGTTAAGACTTCCTGGTTTATGTTCAAAGCATGAAATTATAGCTACCTAACTATATCGATCCGATTTTTTCATTTGAATTTGCTAGTTTTTTATCGGTACACCCCTTATTTCGGTCCGCGACTCATATTTCGCCCTGTGGAATAGTTAAAATAAAACAATTTCGATCATTATCGGCCCAGCCGTTTTTGAATAGCTACGGAACTCTACACTAAGTATGGCCGGACATGCACTTGGCTGGTTTTTGTCATTATTATTACCAAGACTTCACTTCAAAACCTACGAAATATTTTATTATTTATTATTAAGAGCCTGTACTGTCCCACTGCAGGGCAAAGGCCTCCCTCAAATTCTTCCACGTATCCCTATCCCCTGAAGTCTCCCACCAGTCCTTGTCAAAGACGTCAAGCTCGTCACGCCATCTCTGGCGCGGTCTACCGCGACGCCTTACGAAATAACCAAATTTTAAATGCATTTCAGACACATAAAATATTACGTATCGCTATAGACTTATCCCTCCGCAAATTATTTTAAGGTGCATTCAGACCAAACGAGCATTCGCTATTCTATCCCCCACTCTACGAAATCAACGAATCACGTTTTGTGTAACGAATGCTCGTTTGGTCTGAATTTTTTGAATTAAATTTAACTATTGGTCAATATTTCAAACATTGAGAGGAAACAGGGGATTAGGAAACCCTGTTGCGCCAATTTAAATATACAGGGTGTTTCCGTGGTCGTCATCCCAACTGTGAAAGACTGGTTAAGATGGTCTTTCTGAACAATTTTTCCCATGGGACCTATATAAACAGACGTACTTTTTTTACGACTAGTAAAGTTCCAGTTCATTAATATGTATACTTTTCTCCGTACTAATTTTTTCTTTATGTGTTTACATAATTATGAAACGAGACTGGAAATTATGAACACTTCCGCATTGTTCAGTATGAAATCAGTTAATTTTTTTGCGCGATATTCATATTTGGTCCATGGGAAATCTTGTTCAGAAAGACCATCTTAACACATATTTCACAGTTGAGATGACGACCACGGAAACACCCTGTATTATCAGGCGAACCTGTTGCCTCTTGCTCGCTGTATCGGCCACTCTAGGTCGTCCGAAGCGACACCTGTTTATCTTTATGCTTTCTCCCATTTCCTCTTAGTCGCTTCATAATTTGCTTCCGGAACCACAAATGCAATGCCTAACCGAAACGTCGGAGGCAGTAATCAACTAATAAAGTTTATTTTCGTTTTGTAATGCGTCTTACGAGTGCGTTCTAATTTATGGGTAAATTTTGGGTTATTTCTATTCGAAATCACGAGCTTTTTCGATCCTAATGGGAAAAATATGTCCCATGGACTTTTCCGATTTTGTTACCATTTTCCACACACTTTGTATGGTGGTAACAAAGGAGGACACCCGAAAAAATGTATGAGCATTTTGAGACATTTTGTTTCCTTACGATCAAATTCACCCATTTTGTAAATTCAAAATTATGAAAATGGACAAAATAAAATGGTACATTACGACAAAAGTGCGAAAAACATGAAATTCGACTAGAGTTACAATTTCCTTTTTGCACGTGACTCGTACGTTTTTTTAATACAGATGACCTCAGAAGTTTTGGACCTGACATAAAATGAGCCACTTCACGCACTAGTACCTAAAAAAGGCACCATGTGTACTAAAATAGTACATTACGACACAAGTGCGAAAAACATGAAATTAGAAACGAGTGGCGATGTTTTAAATCGACATGAGCTACGAACTTCTTTTTTGCACGTGTCTCGTACGACGTTTTTTAGTAAAGATGACCCTCAGAAGTTTTGGACCTGACGTAGAATGAGCCACTTCTCGCACTAGCGCCTATAAAAGGCACCATCAGTACTAGAATATAGTACATTACGACACAAGTGCGAAAAACGTGAAATTTGAAACGAGTGGCGATGTTTTAAAACACAACCGAAGGGAGTGTCTTAAATCAACACGAGTTTCGAATTTCCTTTTTGCACGTGTCTCGTACGACGTTTTTTAGTACAGATGGCCCTCCGAAGTTTTGGACCTGACGTAAAATGTGCCACTTCTCGCACTAGCGCCTAAAAAAGGCACTATCTGTACTAAAAAAATGTTTCATGTGTAGTTTGTCTGGTAGAGGCGCCAATACCCGAATGATCAACAATTGAACTCATAGTGTTAACTATAGCAATAAAGTCGAGAGTTACAAATGCATACCAACAAACCAAATTAAAAATGAAAAAACCAATTTCTTCAAGCAATTTCTCCGAGATTCCATCATCTGACTCCGATCAGGGTGCTTAGCCAAGTTGCCAATCGCTAACGCTTAATAGCGTATTGTAGTTTTCCCTCTCTGTCACTCATTCATATAAGTGCGATAAAGACAGTTAGCTGGCTTTCGTTAACGATTGACGATTAAGTGTTAGCGATTGGCAACTTATCTCAGCACCCTGGTATCAACGGGACCATCTCGGTTTCTTTTGAAGTCGGTTACGAAAATAATGTTAATGATCGAAATCTGTTGGCGTGATACTGAGTTATTCAATTTTTTTTTGGCCTTGTTGTTGAAATAGTTGAGTCTAATGATTAGCTTAATTAGTTTCCTTATCTAATGAGCTCTCTAATTGCAGAAATTTTTTTGCAAAGATATGACCGATAACAAACGTATAATTCCAGAAATACTTCATGCACCAGCATTAGTCTGTTTGAAATTTTAAAATTGCCGCCTAATTATCGTTGGCACAAAAAACACTGCATGGTTATTTATCGATGAAATTGATTGCAGTTTAAGCCCTTAAAAGCTCCGACACCGCTGACCAAACACCCTGTACAACATAAACGTCTAACGCCAGCTCAAAGATGCCCCCAAAAACAATTGTTCAATTGTGCCAAGGCGGGCAGGACATAGTTATTACTGTTATTAGCGCTTTTTTTTAACACCGCGCAGAATACGGCACAACATCTTTGACAAATGTTTATAGAATGTAGCCAATCAAAACTTTGGACCAATCACAACTATTTAAATGGCGGTTTAAAGTTTCATAGGTTGATTTTGAAATTCATTGCCGTGATGCGTTGAAGAGGGGGTGACACTTGTCAACTAAAATTCAGGACCGTTTTTGAAAGGCAATTTAGTATGGCGTGCGGCTTCCGTGTTTTATTTGTTCGTAGGACTGTACAAAACTTAGTTTTTTTTACAGCTGTGTGGCCTTTCCAAGGTGGCAAACCTATTTTATTTCCTACCCATTTCATGATCATATTTAGAGCTTGTAGGATACTTTCTTCTAGCAAACTATGCAACAACGGATAAAATAGAATTTTATATTTTTGACCCAGACCAGTCGTTATTCCTATTCCATTAATCAATTTTATTCAGCGAATATTTCGCTTGCCGAGCATCAAAGATACCAAAATAATTGCCAACCGCAGAACATAATTAACAAAATATGCAATTTATCAGAATATAGTTCTACGCGTAAACCGGTTTACTAAAAAACTCGTTTTTGACGAGTATTTTAGTTCTATGAAAAGTCCTTTGTGGAGGCTTTTGCGAGTATATTGATGGTTAACACAAAAAGCAAAACAATGAATATAATGTAACTGGATCTGATTTAAATGTGCGGAGATTCGAAGTAAAATAAACAATGGGGGCATATTTTTATAAATTTTTCCGATAACATAGTTTTTTCATAACGTATGCGGAGTGAAAAATGGACAAAAGCTCATAGTTGTAGAAAATGAAAAAAATTGCTGTTTATTATGTTTTGTCTTTTATTTAATATATTTTATTTCAGCCTCCGTAGCCTAGTTGGTAGTGACCCTGCCTACGAAGCTGGAGGTTCCGGGTTCGAATCCCGGGTTCCTTGGTCATGGCTGTCTATATATTTAAGTATCTATAGGTATATATTTATTATACACGGTGCTCGTTAGCATTCCGAAAGATTTTAATGCTGAATTCCGAGCATGTTTAGAGTATTTAATGTTACACAAAATTTTCTGGATTCGGCTTGGTTCCAGAGATAATTAACCTTTTTTCTAAATAAGTTTTTCGACGTATTTCTTCATCAAACTTCTTTTTTATTGCAATGCTACCACAATGTATTCTAATATTACCACACCTTTCGCCTTACAATCGAAAAATAAGAATCGACTTGATGAAAAAACCTGTCCCTAAAAAAATTACTTAAAAAAATAATTTTAACAAATTCTTGTTATGATAAAAAGTACTGGAAATGTTAAATAAAAGTATTGTAAAGTTACCTTCCCACTCGTTTCCATCCAAAGTAAAATATGACTCGTCATCCATAATGCATGTGATGTTGTTATGTGATGGCAGGAGTAGGACCTCGTGCAGGGTCCGCCCGGATAGCTACCACCGTCTTACCCGTTAACCAGACCCTACATAACAGTGTTTGCACTGCTGTAAAAATATGCTATTTACAATGTTTAAGGTAGTTGCCTTCCATGTGGCATTAAATTTTTCCACACTATATACAGGGTGTTCGTTTCGATTTGCGTTAAATTAGACCGGTTACTTGGGACATTAGTAGAAGTTGTCTGGTATATCGGCTTTTGGAAAATTCGATAAAAAATATATTTTTTTGTTTTCATACATAATAAATGAAATGGTAAATGTGAGAGAACCTTAAGAATAAAATATTATAAAAGTTAATCTCAGGTGACTGACGGCACTTGTCAAAATAAGTAACATTAGAATGTAATAAAGGTTGCAATACACTTGTTCAGTCATTAAACTAATTTTTTTAATAACTCAATAACAGTAAGAATTGAAACACTACTTTCTTAGGGAAATTAATTATATTTGACCTAAATAAGCTTCCCTTAAAGTTATAGCATATGAAGAAAAACACCCTGTATATATACACGATGATTCTTAATCCGTGATCAGTAGTAGAAAAACATTAAAATTTAGCCCAAATTAAACTTATTCGGCGAGGTCGCAAGTTATTTCTTCACTGTTTAATTAATTAAAAGTGAAAACCTAATTAAAACAATTTACCACTTAATATATGGTCATCCTACAGTATAAAGTTTAACTACGATACGTCAAGTGCCATCAGTATGGCGGGAAACGGGAATTTGACAGATCTTATGTCAATAAAGACTTCTATCTCTTCATTATCTTATCAGTGCAACACTGATAACGACGAACATAATTGATAGGAGATTATGTTAACGTGCATTACCTAAACTTGGCAAAAACTTGAGCAAGTAAAGCAATTTGTTTTCATACAGTACAATTTAATGATCAAATAAAAACAATAAAACTGCATACCTGACCAACTAAAACAAAAAACATGATTTTAAACATAATTTAACAAGTGTTCTAAATGTCCACAGTGTTGTTCTTGACACAGATCCGCTTCATTGTTCCTGTGATTGGATTGATTCACTAGAAATCTTCTTCAGCAAAGAATCTTAAGATTTACTGATCCAGGTCGTCAGGATGATGACGAAGTCGTCCGGGTGCTTGAGCATGTTGTGGCACTGTAAACTGTCCGAAGTCGCGAAGATTTTTGATGCATGCGATTTATTAAATTGTGTCCGGGGATCGGAATGTTTGGATGAAGTTCGTGAAATAACTGTTGGGTTCGCCTTGTGCTATTCGTTTGTATTGACAAACGTACAGTATCGTAACGCTCTATGTTTGAGTACGGATGTGGTGGAGGCATGCTTTTTGGTGAATAATTATAATTTTCTCATTCAACATCCGTGACTATGACTTTGTTTATTATGCGTATGACAAAAGTGATTGACAATGTCATGGGCAAGGTTTACTCATAAATTGTCAATTGCTAATAACTTTGTAAAGAGATTTCAATACAACCTCTTAAAACCGATATGGTAGTAGTACAGTGACAAGGATTTTACGATAAAATTCAATTCAAAATTAAATCATAATTAAAAAATAAATAAATTTGTTTTCACGTAATTACTACTTTAACGTAATCCCCATCAATTACTGAGTTAGAAAAAATGATTCCTGATCACGGATTAAGAATCATAGTGTATTTCTCCAGATTAAGTAGCCGCATATTTTGATCGACTTTATGGTTTTCGGAGATGGTTGGCTTAACTTTTCTTGAAAGTCTCTCGATACCTGATAAATGAAAAACAATTTGAGTTGTTTCGCAAAATTTGTTTAAATAATGTGAAATGGTATATTTTTTTCTAAACTAGCGAAATTTAATCCTTAGTTTTTTATCACAAATGAACATTTATGTTTTCCAGCAAACGAGATGAAAATCGTCGTAAAACACAGAAAATTGCGAGCTCTTTGAAAACACTTCACTTGACTTTAAAGTTTCATATCCTTTTGAACTGACGTCGTTACACAAATGCGTTTTGCAGAAAGCTGTTTTCAAGCCTCAGCGGTATATAGCTATGAATAAATTAGCTCCAGACGTCTTTGCTCGGTACACAGATCATTTCAAGTGTGGATAAATGGCCGAGAGCATAAAATCGCATGTGAAGGATGTACTGTTCAAAAAACTTATAATTTCAAATTAAAAAATAGCTCGATAATAGTTGAAGGGTTCACGGAAAGAACATGTCTAGTCAATTCAAATTACTGAAGGAAAAACCACCTGACTTTTAACTAATAAGGTGTAAATTTGCCCTGATTTTTTTAAGCATTGGACATGTTTTTTTCGTGTCGCCTTCAGTTATAGTCTGTCAAAAAAAAATTGGCAGTAACAGCAGGAACGAATCGCTACATGCATCTCTTTTTTTAGGGTTCCGTAGCCAAAATGGCAAAAACGGAACCCTTATAGATTCGTCATGTCCGTCTGTCCGTCTGTCCGTCTGTCACAGCCGATTTACTCGGAAACTATAAATGCTACAGTAACGAAATTTGGTAAGGATATGTGTTGTATGAACCGCTACAGGATTATGATACTAAATTGTAAAAAAAACCATTAGAGTGGGGGCGCTCCATACATGTAACTGAGGGATAGAAAAAAAAATTTTGTTGTATATAAACGTGTGGGGTATTAATAGAAAGGTCTTTGAAAATGATATGAAGGTTTATAAATCTCATTTTTATTTAAGCAAATCGTTTTCGAGATATCAGCTCTCAAAGTCTGAAAAATGTGTCCCCCCCCCTCTATTTTTTAAACTACGCGATATAAAATTCTAAAAAAAATATATGTTATGCACATTAATAAACTCTATCAACGATTTTTAGTTTGATTAAATTATCTCCTATAGTTTTTGAGGTAGGTTGATTAACTGTATTTTTTTAATAATAAATTGATAATGGTACGGAACCCTTCGCGCGCGAGTCCGACTCGCACTTGGCCGGTTTTTTGAGTCAATAACATTAGGGTAAGAGAGAGACGGTATGATTCTCTCTGTCTGTGCCTCATGTGAGTAACACCCTAGTCAAATTAAAAATAGTTTTTAGATTCAGAAATTAACTAGGAGATCTTAAATTAGCTAATTTTGAATGTTTTTGTGTTGCTGTTGTTTCAGTATTCACTTTAAGTGCGTCCAATACGGGTATCTTTTGTAGGGGCAATACCGGAATTGGATTATCGAATAGGGCTCTATACAAGTTCTTTAGAAACTCATCCAAAAAATTCTTCCTTTTTTTTTTATTTACCACTGCACGCGTTCATGTTCTGCAGTAGCGACTAATATTTCTGTTGAATCTGCCCATTTTTTAAATATGCTTTGATCTAAACTCGATGAGTGGAATTATGTTTAGCGTTGGAAATGTCGGAACAAAATCAAATTGTTTTTTTCGGGAATGTATGAAAGTTTCTTTTTTTTTCGGGTTTTTACAGAAATAATCAATGTCACTGTCACTTTAATTGATTTGTCCTCGGTGACATCGAGTTCTCCTGGTATAAATGAAAATTAGACCT
Source organism: Thaumatotibia leucotreta (assembly GCA_025490895.1). NCBI lineage: Eukaryota > Metazoa > Arthropoda > Insecta > Lepidoptera > Tortricidae > Thaumatotibia > Thaumatotibia leucotreta. Next base: position 53,742 of record JALPQI010000452.1, on the reverse strand, counting down.
AATTCTCCTTGGTTTAGAATTGAAAATTAAAGTGGAAAATTTCATTGATTTTTTTGAAATAATCCGAAAAAAAACAAGCTGTTTGGAAAGAAACGTGATTTAATCCGGAAATTTTCAACGCTAATTACACAATTCTTAGTATCTTTTAGTATCTTTAAAGTTATATGAAGGGAAATCAGTGCCAGAAAATAGTAAAGACATTTTACATAACATACAATTTATACACCCTTCTGTCGACTCTTACGTCACCTACAGGAAGAGTTGCTGGTAATAAATGTATTCTTTCTTACCGTAGTCAATTCTATACCAATCTTCAATAGAATCTAAAAAAAATCTAAAAACTTGCATTATTCCATAATCACGCACTTTTAGAACACAATCTTGGTTTTATTACCAAATTAAAATCTTAAACCTCTCTGTTACTTATTTATTATTATTAACGTAAAAATATATCTGCGAAGTGTTCCACTATATCTCTAGACAATATCTTGTCGTAATTAGAATTCTAACAATGAAGCACTTGAATTCCAATTGCAAGCGGGAATTTTCGCGAGATCCAAAAAAAAAATGTTTTAAGGTAGGTAAATTTTTTTTTTTTTATACTCAGAATAACGAGTTCTTTCAATCTAGGAGAAAAAAAGTACAAGAAAAAAATGGTCCCACATTTTTCATACATTTTACATGCTCTCCACTTTGTAACCGCTGTACAAAGTGTTTGATAAACGGTTACGTAATAGAAACAAAAACTTGGGACACTTTTTTTCTTCTAGTAGGATCGAAAGAGCTCGTGATTCTGAGCAGGAAAAACATAAAATTTACCTGTTTCAGAAAAATAAGTTTTTGTATCTCGCGAAAATGCCCAGCACGAACTATTTTGGAATACAGCGTTGTTCATGATAAGCGTCGATGTGGCAAAGACGTCAAATGCTATGGAAAGTCACTGGCCATATTTGTTTATCTTTTTTAGATTTTGCTGACGATTGGTACACCTGGAGGCCTAGCACAGGATTAGTGCGACAATATGTCGCCGCGAGATAGAATATCCATCCCTCTTTTATACATATAGTTATAAAAAGATGGAGAATCTATCTCGCGGCGACATACTGATATACGAATCATATGCTAAGCGTACTGAGCATATGAAGGGTCCACGGAAAGAACATGTCTAGTCAATTCAAATTACAGAAGGAAGAACCACCTTACTTTTAACAGAATAAGGTGTGAATTTGCCCTGATTTTTTTAAGCACCGGACATTTTGTTTCCGTGGACCCTTCAAATAGTTGATACTGATGGAAACTTCCTTTGCCTGTTCTAATGTTTGTATCCCGACAGGAATCCGAAGAATCCAGCGTCACAGAATGCACCGGCGACGATAAGAAGGAGGCGCGGCGGCCGCGGGTTAACATCGCCATGGCGGCCATTTTGCGAAAGCAGGAGGAGTCTTGCAAGCAAGTCAGTGTGTCGCATTATACGAGTCTGTGTGTCGCATTATACAAGTCACTTCATCACATTATACTAGTCTGTATGTCGCAGTATACGAGTCTGTGTGTCGCATTATACAAGTCACTTCATCACATTATACGAGTCTGTGTGTCACATTATACCAGTCTGTGTGTCGCATTATACGAGTCTATGTGTCACATTATACATGTCACTTCATCGCATTATACGAGTCTGTGTGTCACATTATACCAGTCTGTGTGTCTCAGTATACCAGTCTGTGTGTCGCTTTATGTGAGTATGTGTGTCGCATTATACTAGTCTATGTGTCTCATTATACAAGTCACTTTGTCACATTATACGAGTCTGTGTGTCGCATTATACAAGTCACTTTGTCACATTATACGAGTCTGTGTGTCGCATTATACAAGTCACTTTGTCACATTATACGAGTCTGTGTGTCGCATTATACAAGTCCCTTCATCACATTATACGAGTCTATGTGTCGCATTATACAAGTCACTTTGTCATATTGTAACCTTATTACCTAACTTTCTGAGGAAAATTCAGTATGAAACAATGTATTTCATAATGAAACGCTAATTAACGCTTAATAATGACAGATCGCAGCGACTCACAGCATTTGACGATTTAAGCAGTTGGAACTAAGCGATAACACGAAAAAAAACACAGATAATTTAAATATTTGGCAACTGTTAATACTTATAAACGATTGCTAGTAATGCGTATTGTTATCTATTCTCGTAAAAGCTCGGGTTAGTGTGTATACATCTATAGATTACCATTACAAGGTGAGGCAACATCGCCGGAGGTTATACTGCGACAACAGGAGTCTTGCAAGCAAGTCAGTGTGTCACATTATACAGGGTTACTTTTTCACCGGTACAATAAATTTTCCCACATATTTGGTATCGATAATAGATTACATTTATCAAATAAAATTGACATTTTTTTTTTCATTTATTATTAATTTATCCTTCATGCAAATGCAAAATAATGGGCCTACTAATGATAAGACGTCAAAGGGGTGCGGGACGCAGAGGGCGGCGGAAAGGGGTTAGCGACCTGCGCACGAGTTGGCAACATAGCAGTTACCTCAATCTGGGTGACTAGGTCACGGACGGTCAGTCTCACGGTTGACGTAAGTATGTGCGCGCGCGCCGCATCGTACTACCTTCAGTCGGAAATTGTTCGTACGAAATGGTTCGTAGTTATTTTCTCATTGGGGAAAATACAGTGGCAGCCCAGCGGCTATACGCTGAAGAAAGTGTGCCCCGCCTGGAAAATGCCAGTGTTATAGCTATGGCCAGCCAGGTCAACAGATTTGACCCCGTGCACAGTGGTCAGGCGTTCAAAGAACAGTGCTTAAAATTCAAAAGTCGCAATAAAAGTCTAAAAAACAGTACGTAATGTTATATTAAGATTATATTTGATCTGTAATAAGCGAAATACAAGCTTTAAATAAAGATTCCTACTTTTTGTGAGGTAAATTTCGTAAACCAGTTATGTATAGATCGGATGTCAGCAAAAATTTAATGAGCAAATCAGTGTTACTTGTTATTCTTGAAATTTTGTGGGTAAAAAAACTTTCTTTTGGGACCCTTATTCTTTTTGAAAGACCTATTCAACGATACCCCACACTATAGTACTAACGGCCATTGAGCTATGGTGCGGAAGACGGACAGACGAACATGGCGAAACCATAAGGGTTCCTAGTTTACTATGGAACCCTAAAAACAAGTTACGTGAGAACGAGCAATTGATTTCCCCCCTCCTCGCTCTTAAAAATCATTAAGTACGCTTATTTGTCCTTAAATTTCAGTTTCGTAAAAAGGCTACCGCCAAGACCTTCGGCAATCTTCGGTAGAATTATCACTTGCTCACGATAAAGCACTTTCTAGGCTACAAAACCACATATGAATCATAAAGGGACTCGAAGGGTTTCTAAACTAAAAGCTTCGATATATTTCTCAAATCGAAATCGTCATTGATTGTTTTGATGGCTCGCGTAAAATAAATATTATAATAAATAGCGACAGGGAAAATAATAAGATATTATTAAAAACGATAGAAAATACCCTTGTGTACCTCCATTTAAATAATTATAGCTTTCACTAAAACAGTCATGTACATAATCAATTTTAAAACGACGAGTAAATATTGCACTTTTAGATAACGCGTTGGAGCGTCATGCAGTATATTAACTTTGAAAGCTTATACCAAAGACGTTTATTCCCACACTTGCCAAATATTTTATGTTTTCTAAAACTACGTAGTATAAACTACTCTCCTTGCTAAAAAAAGCAGTCAAAGTAGATCATCAATTTATTCGAATTTTAGCTACTACCGTGACCTCTGTGCCGTGTGACTGTTTTTGTGGGGTGAGGGTAGGCCCAAAATTTAAAAGATTTAAAAAATCTAATAATAAGTGCATTTGATGAACTTAAAAGTGAGAACTACAGACTTGTGTTGGGAAATATCGAAGGAAACATTCAAAAACGGGCAAGAGTGTGTTTAGATAACCACGGCCAACATTTTGAACACTTGCTTAAGTATGTGAATTAATTAATTAGTATGAGAAATTGACTCCATTAATCAGGTATGTTTTTTTTATTCCAATCATTGTGCATAAAGTTGATTTCAAGTGTTTAAATACGCCTCAATGAAGAAAGTTTCTGTCCTTAGTGCAAGTATGAAGGAAGATTTGGGATCAAGTAAGATTTTTTTGCCAAGTCATAATCATAAGTTGATTATCACCGCCGCTTTTTTAAACCGCCATGCCACGTGCGATGACGTTGTAAACAAACAGTTGCCAGTTCGTGTGTTTTGCTAGTTATGTACATTGATAATGCGTAATGCGTCCAATTTTCTTATTAGGTTTGCGGATAAGTTCAAACATCGGTATTTTAGTTTTTTTGTTCTAAAGGGGTAATAACAAAAAATGCTAGTATTCTGTAACTTGGACTACTATTACGTAGTTGATTTTTTGTACTGGTGAAAAGGTAACTCTGTATACATCTGTAGATTATCATTACAAGATGAGGCAACATCGCCGGAGGTTATACTGCGACAACAGGAGTCTTGCAAGTAAGTGAGTGTGTCACATTATATACAACTATAGATTACCATTACAAGGTGAGGCAACATCGGCGGGGGCTATACTGCGACAACAGGAGTCTTGTAAGCAAGTCAGTTTGTCACATTATATACATCTGTATATTACCATTACAAGATGAGGCAACATCGGCGGGGGCTATACTGCGACAACAGGAGTCTTACAAGCAAGTCAGTGTGTCACATTATATACATCTGTAGATTACCATTACAAGTTGAGGCAACATCGGCGGGGGCTATACTGCGACAACAGGAGTCTTGCAAGCAAGTCAGTGTGTCACATTATATACATCTGTAGATTACCATTACAAGGTGAGGCAACATCGGCCGGGGTTATACTGCGACAACAGGAGTCTTGCAAGCAAGTCAGTGTGTCACATTATATACATCTGTAGATTACCATTACAAGGTGAGGCAACATCGGCCGGGGTTATACTGCGACAACAGGAGTCTTGCAAGCACATGTGACACATTAATCACATTATAAGTATATACATCTGTAGCTTACCATTACGAGGTGGGGCAATATCGCCTGGGGTTAAACCAGGGATTGGAACCGGTTTTTTAGAAAAACCTCGATATAACTCAATATTTTTAAATGTTTTACGGTTTTTTTTATAATATTCAACATTTTATGTAGTTTAATTATTAACATCATATTTTTTAATTACTCCATTAACAAATAAGTTATAAACCTAAGAACGAAAAAGAACGGAATTCCAACCGTTCTTCTGTATGGAGAAAAAACCGGTATCCGATTCCTGGATTAAACTGCGTCAGTAGGAGGAGTCTTACAAGCAAGTCAGTGTGCCACATTATACATAATATTTATCGTCGGCTGACAACCAAAACTCACTATAAAAACTGTCACTACTCTTATGTCAGTATTGAATCAGAACTTAGATACGATCTCTATTTCAAGTAGATATTAGTTACTTAGTGAGTTTTGGTTGTCAACCGACGATATGCATCCATAGATTGTAGTATAAAGCACAGAGCTCCGTAGTAGGTACAGTCCGTAGCAGATATTGCTAAGCGGACAGGGTGTTCAAAATGAACTTGGCACTACCTTATTGCTAAGACTATAAGAGTGTGCTTAGATCATTCTGAACACCCTACCCGCTAAGCAATATCTGCTGCTGATTGTACTAGGCACAAGCAACATAACAACTATACTGCAAGTTAGGTATATATTATGTTAGAATAAATATAGATTTAGTCCAATATTCATAAACGTCTCCTAATTTAGCGAGTCGCTAAGTATTGTTGTCCCTTTCGGTCTTATCAATATGTATTATAAGATCGAAAGGGACGTTTATGAATAAGTGGGTTTGTGAATTATCTTTATTCTTAGTATTTTCACGGAAATGTCCTAAAATTATGCACTACATCTGTATCACTCACATCATTATATTTCTTCAACTATCCTATCAATTATGTAAGATTTTATTTATACAACTTTCTGGCAATTGTCTATGTAGTTTTTTGAAGGTGTAAATATTATATTTTTCCCTGATAGCCATCGTCTTAAAGGTTGGGGCTCTTTTGTTTTTATTTACTATAAATTGTTAATAATCTTTTTTTAGTGAGGTGACATTTGTGCAGTTTTATGGATGAATAGAGCATAATGTCATCATTGTCAGCCTCCGTAGCCTAGTTGGTAGTGACCCTGCCTACGAAGCTGGAGGTTCCGGGTTCGAATCCCGGCAAGGGCATTCTTTGTGTATTTATTTATCACAAATGTTTGTTCCTTGGTCATGGCTGTCTATGTATTTAAGTATCTATATGTATCTATCTATTATATATATCGTCGCCTGGTACCCACATCACAAGCCTTAATTGAGCTTACCGTGGGACTAGGTCGATTTGTGTAAGATGTCCCAAGATATTTATATTTATTTATATTATTTATATTTATTTATAATGTGTTCGTCCGCAATATGTACAACGAAATAGAAAAAAAAAACTGTCAACATCAATGTCACTCGTGGCATTCATTCATTATTTTTTTCAATGTCATTGTACTTGTTGCGGACGAAAGCATTAAGCTCTGTTCATACATAAAACTGCACAAATGTCAACTCACTCACTTAAAAAAAGATTGCTAACAAATTATTGGACATAAAAATAAAAAAAACGCATTTTCTTGAACCTTAAGACGACGGCTATCAGGGAAAAATCTAATCAGAGAACTCTACATAGCCAATTCTTTAAAACGGCCATCCCCACCACTTATCTACCGCTTCAACAATTCACTCCTCTTCTAACCATTCGCTTTGTTCGATTTTTGCGATAGACTCTATTTCTATGTAAAATAAGAGCGATGACATGTAGCAAAAGCTACATGAAGCATGTCAGTGGCTAAGTACAGTAAACGGGCATCAATATATATATACTTCTTACAAATGTGTCTATATATTAATGCACTCGACTGTACATATGGTTCGCCATATCCTCCTACTTTCAGTAATACCACTACGAATGCAGTTCCAAAATTTCATTTAGTCATTTAATTTTTACTCTCAGTATATACGTCGCGATGAAACGGTAATTTTGAGGGCATTTTGTTGGTAACGTTTGCAAAAAATTGAACTGTCAGAACAAGGTAAAACGATTTATATTTAGAATTTTCAGCTGCAGCTAGCTTGTCCAATTATTTTGTGAATACGGTTTCAGTATTCATTATAAAATAAATGATTTTTTCGTGGTAAAATTGAGAAACAAATGAAGGGTCCACGGAAAAAACATGTCTAGTCGATTCCAAATTTCAGAAGGAAAAACAACCTTAGTTTTAAAGGAACAAAGTACAAATTTACCTTGATTTTCATAAGGATTAGACATGTTCTTTCCATGGATCAAATACAAAATTTAAATATACTACTAGGCGTGTAGGTACCTTGAAATTGTTATACGTATAGTAAGTTTTGAAAATATACTCACTTATTTACCGTGAGGAATCTACTTACATCAACAAGAATAAAAAACATTCTCCTTTCGCATCCATCTATTCCTTGATTTGCATATCTTATTTATTAGTATTATTTGCTTATTATATTAGTATTAAGATTATCATTACATAACATTGGGTATAAATACTAGGTTTTCTGAAATACTAAGTGCATATACTTGCGGCTAATCACAATAGATCAGAGCGCGTAACAAAATAAAATAAAGATACAAAACGCTTACGCTCAGTTGGGTATCGTACTTTTTTCTCTCTGTCACTCTTTCTCTTTAGTGCAACAAAGACAGCCAGTTTCGTTCACAATTTTAGTGGAAGCTCACCCAGGAATGGTCGCAGTAATATTTAGACTCGAGAGCCTAAAGGTACATTTAGACCAAACGAGCATTCGCTATTCTATCCCCCACTCTACGAAATTCGTTCGTTACACAAAACATGATTCGTCGAAATTCGTTGATTTCGTAGAGTGAGGTATAAAATAGCGAATTAGCGAATGCTCGTTTGGTCTGAATGCACCTTTATATAGCCCCTAATTCAAGAATAAATAAGAAACTGTTTACTCACGTCATTTAAGTCGATAATTGCTCGACATGTTTCGATCCATTTTCGCTTTTCGACTTAAGTGACAATGAGGGTAGTTCTCCCGCTTCGCCGCCCCTGCCAGCGCTGCCCGCGGCCAGCACCCGCTCTAGCAGAGCGCAAGCCCGCAGTACACGTCGGGCTTTGGTCGCGGGTACTCCATAATGAGGATCCTCTAAATGGATCGAAACATGTCGAGCAATTATCGGCTTAGATTACGCGAGTAACCCGTTTGATAAATATTTCAAATGATTGAGTCTCACGTTAGTTATAATTCTAAAATAAATAAGTATTACAACTAGTCTCTCTTTGTGAACCGTTTGTTTTTTGTACTATTTGACGTGCCCCCAAAATGCCCGCTTCAGACGAAATGGGAGCTGTAAGAATTTAGAATAATAGGTATTATAAAAAACTATTGCTCTTGCTTTGCACGGCCTGAATCTCCGATACACCATAAAAGGGACAACTGCAGCTTCGCTCGATAATCTCTCTCTTAACCTAGTCTTATCCCATCATTTGTGGTAGGCCCTCTTAGTCTTTCTCCGCCAGGACGCTCTGCCTATGGTTGTTTGAGATGTTATAGATAGTTCCACGAGTGTTGAGGTCACGCACTCATCTACATATCATGTAAACACCTCCAGTACTGTTTCACTAAGTGCTAATACTATGCCGAACGAAATTATCAGATAGAAAACCTATGCCAGTGACACTCATGTGTAACCGAAAAGATTGTACTCCTATGCCGGCGACACAGCAGTTGTGTCAAAAACGTATTTCTATGCCACTGGCATAGGAGTGATAACTTAATTTATGCTATATAGTGGCATAAGGATACGATTACTTTGATCACGTATGTGTGTCACTGGCATAGGAGTACTGTTTTTTCGGTCACATATGCGGGTTACCGGCATCGAACGTGTTAAACTATTAATTGTTCTAGTGTTAATAAGCCTTTTCCTTAATGGGCCACCTTGACACATTCTTTATTATTATTCTTTATTATAACCAACCATGTAAAAAACAGCTTACGCCAAGACATTACATGTGGAATTATCTATAAGCTAACATAATTCTAGTAGTTATAACATTTTATGTCAAAATAATGAAAAGGAAAAATTATAGGTTTATTATTTAATTATAAATTATAATTACACATGAACCAAATGCATGTTTACATAATTTAAGGAGCATAATTTTGCATGAAACCAGCGTTACTTAAGTGACTGTAACGACAATGGAAACAGGTTAATACGTTCGCATGAAAAATGCTGCCTCCAGTTTCTCTTCAGCGCGACGAATGATTATCTGGAATTATACGCTAACGGCCTGGTACATTCCTCGAATTAAATATTATATGCCAGATAAATGTTAGCAGTCCTTTTATAAAGAAATGGCTAATTTAATGTGACGTATATAGGTCATCGCGCATTATAACAACGATAACAACGCGGCAGAAACTCTACTCGCAATTTCGATGAGTAACTGGTTGATTCATCCAGTGGTCAATAATGACAACGCGGCGCGAACGAGTGGGCAATACAAATGATTGCTCAATACACGTCAGTCGCAAACGCATATTCGCCGCGTGGACAACTCGTGGTCAATGTGTGACAAACGCGTCGGGGTTGACGTTTGTGGCGGTTAACTTCAAACTCAGATAAATTCTTTCTAACCACTTGAGAGATTAATGAAAAAGTGAAGATTCGGTGATTTTAAAACAGATTATTTTTATTATGGCTAAATCAGTAAAAAATCGATCCTGTTCGACAAACCATCTAAACAAGAGTATTCTTTTCAAAAAATATAAATTTTGATTGGATTTACCTTCATTTGATATAATCGTTTGCAAATGTATCTATCTTTGAAAAAACTTTTTGAGGGTTTATATAATTTTGATTTAACATACCTGGGTTTATCAAGATTTGAAAAACTGTACGACGCAAAATTGACGTCGACTGACAGCCATATCGAACAAATTTATTTCGTTGATTGGCTCTGATGGACTTGCCTTCATTTGAAATAAACTGTCATATGGATTTACCTGATTTTGATAAAATATTGTGATTTTAACTTGATTTTTATCTTACACGAAATTATACTTAACCCATGAAATAGAAACAAAACCAATTTATTAAGATTTTATTATATTCATAAAATCTTACAAAATGTCAGAAATGGATTTACCCGAGTTTAAAGCTAATCGACTCATTTAGTATACGACGCGTAGACCGCTTGCCTTACGCTACTTTAGAGCTACTTTAGAGTGGAGAGTCGAGTCTCTGTTGAGTTGTTATAATGTACGAAGACTTTTAATGTGTAAACACTGTGATTGTGAAACAGGTCTTTTATATAATATTATTGATAATTTACATAATATACAACCAAGATTTACATAATGGGCATTTTCGCGAGAAGAGATCCAAAAAAAATTTTTTTGAAGGTAGGTAAATTTAATGTTTTTCCTACTCAGAATAACGAGTTCTTTCAATAAAAAAAAAGTACAAAAAAAAAATGGTCCCACATTTTTCATACATTTTACATGCTCTCCACTTTGTAACCGCTGTACAAAGTGTTTGAAAAACGGTTACGTAATAGAAACAAAAAGTTGGGACACTTTTTTTCTTCTAGTAGGATCGAAAGAGCTCGTGATTCTGAGCAGGAAAAACATAAAATTTACCTATTTCAGAAAAATAAGTTTTTGTATCTCTTCTCGCGAAAATGCCCTAATATTATTGATATTTTTTTTTTACTGACATATCCTTCTGTTTCTAGACGAGGGTTGAGTTGAGTGGTCAAACCCGTAAAGTCGAGATTTTTTTTCATTGAAATAACAACTTCACGTCAATGTCATTATAGTTCGTATTTTAAAAACAGGTTTGCTCGACTTATATCGGGTACCGATAAGTCGAGATATTTTTTCATTGAAATAACAACTTCACGTCAATGTCAGAAAGGTGCATTCAGACCAAAAGAGCATTCGCTGTTCTATCCCCCGTTCTACGAAATCACCCAATCACGTTTTGTGTAACGATCGAATTTCGTAGAGTGGGAGGTTAGAATAGCTAATGTTCGGTTGGTCTGAATGCACCTTTACAGTTCGTATTTTAAAAACAGGTTTGCTTTTTTATCGGGTTTGATCATTCAACCCTCGAAATTAAATTGTCATTGTATAATATAATAGATAATATTTTGTAAATTACAGTATGAATTGTATGTTAGTCGCGTAGCATGTTAATCGTATCTACGCCTGAAAAGGTAGAAATTGGTGATTCCTTTAAAATATAGCAACTGTAACTGCAAATGTAACCTCCACATGCATGAATAGATTTCATTTCATTTCATAAATTTCATTACATTTACACGGTTATATTTTCGAGGACCGAAAGAAGCCGGTTCGTGTAAAGTTCTTGACCGAAGCCGGTTAATGAGAGGCAAAATAAACTTCGATGGAAATCGGGTTAGGTTTAGGTTAATCGGTAGGTACAGTCGACGTCAAAGATATCGATACGGTTGAGGTAGCCAAAAATGTGTTTACATCTGCGACCATATATAACATGGACGTCTAACGCCAGCTCAAAAATGCCCCCAAAAGCAATTGTTCAATTGTGCCAAGATGGGCAGGACATATCGCTTTTCTTAACACCGCGCATATTTCGGCGCAACATCTTTGACAAATGTTTATAGAATATAGCCAATCAAAACTTTGATGGACCAATCACAACTATTTTTAAATGACGGTTTAAGTTCTTATAGGTTGATATTGACATTCATTACCGTGATGCATTGAAGAGGGGGTGACAGTTGTCAACTAAAATTCAGGACCGTTTTTGAAAGGCAATTTAATATGGCGTGCGGCTTCCATGTTTTATTTGTTCGTAGGTTTACATAAATTTAGTGTCAAGGCAATAAAGTTGTGTAAATATATTATTGACAAAGTAACCGTAGCGATATCATTGGCGTTGTCTATACTGTCACCCTAGGCCAGTTAGAACTATGTCGAAACGATGTTTTAAATCAAATTGCAAGAAATCTCTTAGTATACCGTAAAACGGGATCCTATTACTAAGGCTTCTATCTGTCTGTCCATCTGTCACCATCACCAGGCTGTATATCGTACGAAAACCAATCTGCGCGAGTCCGACTCGCACTTGGCCGACTCGCACTTGGCCGGTTTTGTTATACAGGGTGGAACGAAACGACGATTTTTCCCGTTACCGACCGAGTCTACCAACCATTACGATGAACTTTCAGTATGGGACTAACATCGAAATATCTTTAAAAAAAATTAACCCCTCATACAACGTCACTGATTAGATAGGATAGAGGTCAATTACGTAGTATGAAAAAGTCAATTTTCCATGTACGTTTTCGATGTTGGTCCCATACTGAAAGTTCATCGTAATGTTTGGTAGACTCGGTCGGTAGCGGGAAAGATCGTCGTTCCGTTCCAGCCTGTATGTTTTTTCATCACACTTGCTGTCTAACCGCGCCATTGCTTGCGTGCATAGCAGGAGTAATAGAAAAGTGAAATTCCCTAGGGAGTAATAGTACGTCATTTAATAATATAATGTCTTAAAACTTATTTTTTTTGTCGGCAAGTGTGATAAAAAACATTGTATGCATCACAGTCGGTAAGCGGAATACTAACTCGAGTCATAAGAAGCCTTCTAACACTCTCATACCGTACTGACCTCCCTAGATGCACAATGTATTAATATTGTATACAAATGATTTTGTACGGCACTTGTAATGACAAGATTTCGTTGATAACACAAATTATAGAGGCGACATCGGGGTGTCAATACAAATACCTGTTGCGTGTCCATTAATTGGATAATTTGTAATGTAATTTGGTCGTGCCTGGGTGGATTTCACGGCGTTTTAGCCGCCATTATCGTCAAACGAATGCCATTCTCGGCTATTGAGTATTATCAAACCGGAATCAGAAAGGGATTCGAGAGTACTGTTGACATAACAAATGACACAAATTTTACCAAGAAAAGAGTTGTTTATAGATGTAGTGAGTGATTAATTAATCTATTGTCTGTAAGTCTCTGCACTTGACTTGAACTATTAATATTTGAATATAACTATGAATATATCCTAGATTGACTTATACACTGCTGTGTTAACAGTACTTTCGAATCCCATTCTAATCGCGGTTTGATAATAGGAGTCGCGGAATGCTACATAATACGAGAACAGGAATAATGAACTCATTCTTCTCATCTTGTTTCATACCACTCTGTCACGCATTTAGTTACTGTTTCGATTCAGTATATTTAAAAAATCCGGTGCACTTGTATTGGATTAAAATCTAGCGTGAAAAAGATTTCACGCTAGATTTTAATCCATACATCAGAAATTGAAAACATTAAATCATCTCATACTAAAATCACCACTGCGTCACGTTTTTTAGGGACACAAAATAAGACAACGGAAAGAATTTTGACCCACATAACACATTGATACACGACCAACTTGAAAGGTGTAGTCCTGACCACATTTGGAGACTAAATATAATATCTTATGTATGAACTTTTGGTTGTGTATCAACTTTTTTATCTGTTGTTGCCATGGTTAACGGTCTCTTGAGTGACGCTGGTTGAATGCAAAATTATGCTACTTAAATTATGTAAAATGCATGTAGTTCATGTTTGTAGGTGGCCCATCAAGGAACACCAGAAAAATGCATGTTTGTATGCATAGTTTAAGTAGCATAATTTTGCAAAATGTGTCCGTAACCATAGCAATAACAGACAGAAAAAAGTTGATTCACACACAAACATATTCGAAACAAGAAGTAAATCCCGAATTATTGGGAAATAATAATGACGCCGGTCCACCTGCCTGCGTACAGTTAAAAGCAAAATAAGATGTATGCACCGTGTTTTTTTTTAATTCCGTTAAATTGAACGGGCTGCTTGGTACGTTAATTGGAGCTTCCTGGTACATATATACCTTTTAGTCGAACTCCAACACAATTTTTTTTTTCATTTTTATACAGGGTGCTCGCGAGGAAACGCTAAATTCCTGAGCATATTTAGAGTATTTAATGTGATGTATTTCCTGGATTCGGCTTAGTGCCAGAGATAATTAACCTTTTTTCGAAAAAAGTTATTCGACGTAACTCGTCATAAAACTTCTTTTTGATTACAATGCTACCACAATGTATTCTAATATTACCACACCTTTTGCCTGACAATCAAAAACTAGGAATAGACTTGTCGAAAAAACCAGTCCCTAAAAAAATCATACAAAAAAATAATTTTATCACATTGTTGTTATCATCATAGTGAACACATTACTGCGATCGCCAATTCGCTTGCCCAGCGTGGCGCTTATAGGCATGTACCTCCTAATGCGTCTAATACGCATAGTTAATAGGAGAGGCCTACATTCAGCAGTAGACTATCATAGGCTGATGATGATCCTGTAAATGTTTTATCCAAAAATATATTCGAAACCAGCATATTTGCAGTGTTTCCGTGAGAAATAACAGCTGCCAGTTTTATTTGACCGCGCGTGTATTGGGTTAGCGCTCGTAAATACGTTGAACAATATTTTCCGTATTAATTTGCAAACACTAATTGATGGGCACGTAATATTTGGACATGATTTCATATAATTTAGAGCCTTTGACGTAATATCATCATCCTCTTAATTAATTATTTTGATGGCGTGTGTGGTTAATCCATAATTATTCAGTTTACATATGTATTGCGGAATCCTTCCTCTTATTTTTACATGGTTTTATTTAGTTTCATCTGGGTTTTTAAATCACAGTTGTTCTCATCATTTTTTTTTAAATTTGGAACTTTGTTTATGATTTACACTCTGAATCGCGAGCATTTTCGATCTTGATAGGAGACTGTTGCTCGAATGTTTTTTTTTCCATTCCGTTACCATTTTGTCATACATTTTGTATGGCGGTAACAAAATGGAAACTTAAAAAAAAGTAGATTTTGGGACAATTTTTTTTTTACTTATTACGATCAAAAGAGCGATTATGAGTAGAAATCATATATAAAATACCTATGTTACAAAAAAAGACCAGGGGAGGAGACTTTGAAAAAAATTACCCTCCTCTCCGATGTTTGCTTATCTGCAGCTAGGCCTGATGAAGATGCCATTCTGCGATCGTATACGATAAGCGATAAGTCACGTGACTTTAATGTATGGAAATGGTCCCGTGACATTTCGTACGAATCATTCTCATTTATTACTTATCGCTTAACGTAGACGATTGCTGGCATGTTGGCTAGGAATGCTGTAATCAAATCTTGCAAGTTTATTTCGACTCAATTCGCGTTCACCGTGTCTTTTGTACGTAATAATAATATGTATACATTTTGGAACGTATGCCAAAGAAATAAGGATCAAAATTGTATACATATTATTAGAGCCGACCGTACAGCCATTAGATATATCGAAGCGAGGGCGCTCACAAATATCTGAGCAGGATGCTTAGCCAAGTTGCCAATCGCTAACGCTTAGTGGCGTATCGTAATTTTTCCTCTCTGTCACTCTTTCATATCAGTGCGACAATGGCAGCTGCCTTTCGTTTACGATTGACGATTAAGCGTTAACGATTGGCAACTTGTCTAAGCACCCAGGATGCTTAGCCAAGTTGCCAATCGCTAACGCTTAGTAGCGTATCGTACTTTTCCCTCTCTGTCGCTCATTCATATTAGTGCGACAAAGACAGTTAGCTGCCTTTCGTTTACGATTGACGATTAAGCGTTAGCGATTGGCAACTTGTCTAAGCACCCTGGTTATGGGAACAGTGGATAGTATGGGTTCGTGAGGTCTTTATGAGTACCAAACTAAATAAATAAAGTACTCATTAAGACCTAGATCTTGTACTGTACCTAACAGTCAAGAGTATAAATATATATACAATTTTATAACTTATGCTACAGGTATAAGTAAAGAAGTGTATGCATATTTATAAATTGAACTTATGATTTTTTTACCAAAACATTTCATTTCAAAAATGTTACAAAGGTGTCAGAAGCGTGTCATCACTATTAAGAACTACTGCTTGAGTATGGTCATAAGGCAATTTTTTCAAAGGTTTTCCCCGCTCCCCCATTTTTTTTTTTATTTGGAACTTTTATTATAATTTTGCTTTCGATCCTGATAGGAGACAATTTTTGTACATTTTGTGGAAAGATCGAAAAATGTAAGTAAGTAATTTTTTTCCAAAAAATGTTCTCCTATATTTAAGTATCGAAAGAGCTCACGATTCGAGTAGAAATCATATAAAAATACCTATGTTACAAAAAAAGTGGGATGGGCTAAACTATGAAAAAAAAGGCTTATGTATATCCCAATCGTCTTAGAACAAAAAATTGTATCAATCTTTTCTCCCCACAGGTGAAGTTTAAGACTCCTCCTCCTGTCGCAGAAGAGACAGACACCGACGCCGAAAAAGACGCCGCAGCCGCCGACGCCTCTCTCTTAGAACGCCCCAAAACCATGCAACCCAGACCCCATAAGTCCCTCTCCCAAATCCCCGTAGGCCGGAAGACTGGCGGCATACTGGCTTTGAAAGATAAATCGGGATATCCCCATTTGGTAGACGTGCCACCTGAACCTAAAAGAAAGGAGGAGAAACAGCCCGAAAAAGACCCTAAAGTCATACAGCCGCCTTCGCAAAAGAGAGACCAGGGCAAGTGGAATCAATACGAACGAACTGGCCAGAGAAACTATGGCTTGCAGAGTGCTGGAATCAGCTACAATCCTCAGTACTCCCCGCAGGCCAATATTCGGCTCCCAGTCGTCAATCCGAAGGAAATAGACGTTCGGTCCGCTGCTCTGCAGAAACAAAACGCTCGCGCAGAATATTCCAGAAACGATAAGGGCTATATGAGCAGCGATAAACGGCAGTTCCTCAACGATTTACCGCCCCGCTTCGCTAACCAACGGTGGGCCCAAGAAGAAGAGAACAAATTCAGAGACGACGAGTTCAGAGCTCAAAATCAAAATGTCGACGCCAATCTTTTCAACCAGCCGCACCCGAGCTGGCTCAGTATACCGCCGCCTCTTCCGATTCCCTCCCAATTGTCGCTTCAGCCCCCCATGCTTTCCCAATTAGGTCTCTCCCAGATGAACACTCAAAGACCCAGTCAAATCGGACAGATATCGCACCCAACTCAGATGCAGTATCCGATGTCGAATATGATCCCGAACTTTTGGAAGTCTGAATACAATCCTCCGACTTCGAACGCGAATTTGCAGCATTTCTACCCTCAGCTGAGCTCGTTTGGGCAGCTAGCTCAGATACCGCAAAGAAAGCCTGAGAATTTTATCAGACCGAGCGCCATAGGGCAGTTGCCTCGCCACATTTCTCCTCCAGGGTACAATATGCCTGGACTGAATTACTTCGAGCAATACAACCCTATTCAGCAAAGGAATTTTCTCGATGAGGGTTTGCAGACTAATAGGAGTTTTTTGGAGGAGAAGAGCTACCAGCCGTTGGACATTAGGCATTCGCTGGACTTGACGGGCAGCACCTTCGAGCCGGGTTTCGAGAGGCGCTTGGAGGCCCTGGAGAGGCCGAGAGAAGAGGCCCCGGAGGCCGCTCCGAGCCCTCTTGACTTGTCCATGCCACCGGAGGAGAATGTGTCTGTGGTGAGTTGAACATTTTAGTAACTCTTTTAACCCCTTGACAGAATCGATTCTTTATCCGAGTTGATCGCAATTTCGTTAAATTTTGTATTGTCAAAATGATGGTTCGTTTTTAACTGGCAGAGTCGTCACGTAAAGATAACTATGACTGTCAGGTGGTTAATACAAATACGACATATCTAAATTCCAAAATAGATGAAGTTTACTTTACTCGCCAATTTTTTTTATAATTTATGTGAATTTGTCGAAAAGCCTTTAGCTAAATAATTTTATAATGGTGACGCCACACTTTCCAGAATAAAATATTGCACGTACGTGGTAGTAAAAATACAATAGGGTATTTTACTGTATTCAAAATTTTTAAAAATAGTCGTATTCAAATAAGCTAAATAAGAGATTAGGTACGTTAAAGGTTTCACCGCGATGTCGAAAATTAGGGCGATAGAAGAGTCAATTTTAAAGTACGAAAATATCGAAAACCCCATAGAATATACCATCGGTTGACAAGCAAAACTCACTAAGTAACAAATACCTACTTGAAATAAAGCTCGTATCTCAATTCTGATTCCATACTGACATACAACTTTGCTAAGAATAGTGACAGTTTTTATATTGAGTTTTGGTTGTTTGTTATAAAAAGCTTCATGATAATCGCATCTTTTAACATAGCTGCAGAACAACGTCACGATTTCCCCTCACAATGAACCAGAATAGTGATGTCACTAAACGACATCAGTAGATGCCAGGATAGTTGGACTTTCCCAAAATTGTACGTTACGTTGTATGTTACGTTTTATTTTTACAAATGTAGAATCTCGGCGAGCTTATTTGATATTGGAGATTTTTACAGCAAGTAATATTTATATAAATGTTCCGTGATGTATATCTTTGGCCACGTACGTTACCAAAACTCGCTATAAATCTGTTACTACTCTAGCGAGCTCGTATGTCTGTATTGAATTAGAACTGAGATACGAGCATTTCAAGTAGTTTATGTTATTTAGTGAATTTTGGTTGTCATCTTTCTGTGTCTATAAAAAAAATACGTGGAGTTGTTATTGGAAAATAAAATATACATTTGTAATTCGATTTTCAGTCGCTACGTAGAGCTCAAGGGGAAAAAAGACACGTGAAAAAAATATATTGTCAATTATCGAAAGCGAATTGCCATCCATCAATCATCACATTTATTAAGCGTCGTTTCGCTCATTTCATATCAAATAAATATCGTACTTAATGTTAAATCGATGACTTGTATTGTAATCTTTGTATTGGGCATTTATTACAGTTATCGTCATCACGTATGATGAAAAGCCAGATTCTTATTAGTGTCATATCGTCGGGGATAGCATACAGCGTAACTACCGAAGCAGATAGAGTTCAAATATCAAACAATTGACAATCAAATTGACAATAATTTAATTTGTTACTTACGCGGTATTGCACTATCCCCGACGATATTATACAGGGTGTTTGGGATAACGATGTAGGAATTTCTGGAGGTGGTAAATGAGACTAATTGGAAGAGTTTGAACCCTATTTACCTTAGTCCAATATGTGACAGTTTTTTTTTTAATCACGTTTTCAAAATGTTTAGTTTTATACCAAAAATGTACTTAAAAAATTAAATTTAAAACAAAATATGCAATAAATAGCATTGATTTTTTTATAATTCACATAACAATTAGTTGAGTAATAAATAAAAAAAAATTGAACTCCCACTTGCCACACACAACATTTTTTTTAATAATTTTTTTAGTTCATCATTACTGATTTCTAACAGCAAATTAAACTTTATCGGCCTGTGAAAAAAAAGTAGTCAGGATATGAGTCTTCCTATTCGTGTAAAAACATGCTTGATTTTCTAGGTTTTGATTACAAAAAAAAAGTACAACAAAATAGCAATTAGTTTAAAAGTTATCGTCGATCAATTGTTGAACGCCGTCACCAAACGTTAACGTAAGTTGAAGTGAACAAAAACATTAATAATGCCTCCTTAAGTAATATTAATTACAACACAAAAAAATATGAATACTCAAGGGGCTGAGACATATTTAAAAGATTTATGCGTCGTTGGACTAAAAGTAAATATGGCGATGTATAAAAATGTCTACATATAAAATAAAATTGGTCAGAGTGTTAGAAAGCCAATACTTTAGAAAGCTTAAGTCTTATCAAGTCGGAATATAAAAATGACTACTATCAAATTATAAAAATGTTTATGTCTTATCAAGTCGAAATATAAAAATGACTACTTTCAAAGTGTACAAATGTCTAAGTCTAATCAAGTCTGAATATAAAAATGACTACTTTCTTTACTATAGGTCCAGGATTATAATAATACATATACGGATCAAATTCATCACCACCAACAATCATATACAGGTGGACATTTTTATACTTCGTCAAAATTATATACGCCCGAACTTATGCAAGTGGACATTTTTATACATTGCCATATTTACTTTTAGTCTAGTGTCGCAACATGTTTATATTTGGTCTAATATACAGGTGAACATTTTTATACTTCGTCAAAATTATATACGCCCGAATTTAAGCAAGTGGACATTTTTATATATCGCCATATTTACTTTTAGTCCAACGACGCATAAATCATTTAAAATCATATGCAAGTAACAACTTCAGTACAAAATCTGACACGCCGGCCGAGCGTGCCATACAAATGAATGAACTTGTTTCTTTTATCCAAATCTAATTTTGTGGTCTCAATGTTATATTTCTTCATATGTATAAGGTACCGTGCCTCCTTTTAACGACAAAGTAGCACATTGTAACGAATAGAAACTTCGGCAAAAATAATACCACCAAAATTAGGCGATTGAAACGCTCAGATCTGCCGTGCAATTCCTAAACCACAGTAACTGCCAATTTTCCGATTTTTGGTTTATTGGTGATCTATAATCAGCAAATCAAAACGCATAATCCCAATCGATCGGTTTTTAATTTGGAAAACTGGAACATGGAAACTCGAAACCCCAAAAGCAGTAAGTGACTAGTTTTTCCTGCACAATGCAATATAAAACGTAGTAAAATGGTCTACGGCTACGGTTTTTGGGCTGATACTGACTAAAACGCAGTACAGGTGTAGATTTTTATGATTTTTAGCATGTAAACTGATAGTATCTCGTTTAAAAAGAAACTAATTAAAACACAGTATACAATTTTTATGCTAAAAGTGTTGTACTGCGTTTCCAGTTTCACAGATTAATAAGCATAATTACTAGTTAACACGCAGTAGGAATAAAATAACGATATTTAAAGTGGTACACTACTGTTCAAATAGTATCGTATTGCCATCTAAACTGCAGTAACAAGTTCATTAATACATTATGCTGTATGTTGTATTACTTTCAATAGCAATAATACTAGCTAAAGGACAGTAGCACCCCAAGGCTCTGCAGTTTAGGCAGTATTTTTATTTTAACTGCATTAAGACGTTTATTTTAAGTGGCAAATTCGAGTTAGTTCCATCTCGGACGTTCCTTGAAGAGAGCTTATAGTGATATCGTTAGAACATCCTGTTTAAGGTAGTACAATAATTCTTGACCTATTTACAATTTAAAACAACCAAGGTGGTGTCTGTTGATAAACGAATAAAAACTTATATAGTTAAACACATAAAGGTATTATTACCTAAGTATAGTTCGAGAAATATAAATTGAATGTTTATTTTTACTAAAATGTAGGTAGAAAGTTACCAATTTATATTTCACGAACTATATTAGGTTCTTAAAAGACAAAAAAATAACCTTCTCTTTAGTTTGTACACATTTAATTTTGCTATGCGAGTTATGGTTCATAGGTGGCGGTATCAACTTATTAAGCAATGCCTTGCCAACAAATATCATCGTTATGTCATAATATTGTTACATTTCTTCTTGATTGCGGTACCTCGCCGTAACGTATGAAGTAGATTATACATATAATGAATTATACGAATACCGCCAATACCGGTTAATAATCGAGTATTTCGAAATTTGTATTTACCTGTTTTGGGATTCGATAAGATTGCTAGGTACATACTTTTTGGTTTAAGTTTCTTATACGGTAATTCCAGATGCATTTAACAAATTTCTTTATGTTAGTTTAAATTCAAAGCTAAAATATGAAAGTAAATTCTTAATCATTTCTTTAATGAATTGTTACATAATATATATACGGTGTTATTAAATTAGTCACGGGTATTTAAGGGACTTTAATTAACATCAAAACAATTAACTTTCACTAAAAAATTAAAAAAAACATTTACTGAACAAAAAAGAACGTTATAATTTATTTTCTAAATAATCATCCCCTATGTAATATCCTGTAATATCCTGTCAAGATGTTCGTTTAACACTGTCTGTCATGGCCTTATTAAAGGCCTCCACAAACCGGCCGGCGGTTCCAGAATTATGACTAAAGAGGTTTCATTTATTTATCTTTTTAACAGGGTGCTTTAACGAAGCAAATATGTTTCCTAGTTTTCTCCAAAAAAACATAACAAAACCTATAACGTGTCATACATAAATATACTCCAGGAGCGGAGTACTACATATTGTAGTAATAGGTCATAATTAATGACAATTTATTCTTTTATAGGGTTTTGTATTATAATATACAGTATTCTAAAGACTTTTTGAATTATGACTGACACGAATACGTAAGAAATTATATTTATTAAAATTAATCGTAGAAGTGCTACGCCATAATCAGTCGTGAGCTTACTCATTGAAATCAATGTAAGCCTAAATATAATGTGCCATTTGCCATTATTACAACCGATACTGGTACCTTAAGTTGATTGTTATTTCATTGCTTAAGAAAATGTGGTAATAAACCTTAATTTTTGTCTAATTTTTGTATTATTGACGACAAATCCCTAAATAAACTGCGTTTTTCAAGTAACTTTTAAATCGTTTTTTACTTCCTTCTGTGTCTTACATTGGCATGAAACTTGATAAGCGTGTTTGAATTTCTTAATAATAAAATCATGTAATGCTGTTACAAAGTTTTGTTGTATTTTAATTACTTTATTAAAAAAAACTATATTTTACTGCTTTGAATGAAGTTCGTAGCACGAAAATTCAATCAAAATACTAGTTAAATTACAGTACACTAGTCCCTTTTACTGCAGTTTAACCTGTAAAATGCCGCCTATCTCTATAAAGCACGCAAAATTTGTGCAGTAAGTGGTCATTTTACTGTGTCTTAATTAGTAATTGTTATATTTTTCCCTGTTTTTAAAAGCGCAGTACAAACACAGAATTTCGAAAAAAACACATATTTAATTTTAGAAAATGCAGAAGCACGTATTTTTTAATTTATCATATTGTATGACTTTAATACTTCATTTTGGACAAAAAAAAATCTCAATAACTATCAAATCTTGGAAAATATATTACTTTAAAACTGTTTTTTGCTATTATCTCAAAATCGACTTTTGTCAGTTACTGTGGTTTAGGAATTGCACGGCAGAGATATACACCCTTAAGTGCTTTGTATTTAATTGAATAGTGTCCGGAATTTCATTACAATTTCGTGCCGTACTAATGATTTTTATATTGTACAAAATTGACACGACCCGCTATGGAGGTTCGTCAATACGTATATCCGCTCCTCCCCCATGAGGGCTGCCAACTGTCCCGATATATGCGGGACGTTCCGTTTCTGGAGCCCTAAAGTGTGGGTCCCGCAAAGGGTTCACGCGGGACGTCAGTTGTCCCGCTTTTCAAGGGATACTAAACTGAAAATACTAAAATAATAATATGAATATGTAAATGAAATCATTTAAGATTGCGACATGTTAATTTGAATGTACCGCGACGACGGCGACTATAGCCTGCAAACACCGTGTACTGAACGTATCGTGTGCAACTACATTTAACCGATATGCGATATGAAATTAAGCATTATTTTTGAATGTTAACGTCATTGCCGTCCCGCATTTTACAGCCAAGTCCCGCAATTAATTCGCGAGTATCTGTGATCTTTGGTTGGCAACCCTACCCATTACCCCCCCATTGGGTTTTGTAAACCGTCGAGCCACTGTGTACAGACTGCCGACATATGTAGTTCAGAGTTCAAAATTAATCCTCCACCCTTTCCGAAACAGTTTGGGCTGAAATTTCCCTTTATATTTTTTTTAGGGACAAATCTGTTTGTAACTGGATTTGAAACGTGTTTTTTGTCGGGGAACTAGATTTGTTGACGGTTTTCATTCATATGAATGTTGCGTTAAATAGTGTAATAATTCTACATCGTTCATCAGTATTGTACCTAATGGACGTCAGTCACTAATAGATAAAAATAACAGCCAAAAGCATATCGGGTCACGCTTAGTGTACGGTTCCGTAGTTATTCAAAAACGGCTGGACCGATTATGTTCGAAATTTTGAAGTATGCTATTCATTTTTTTTCTATTCATATCATTTATCTATGTCTTATTTTTTGGACCTTCGGATCAAAAGTTAGAAGTGGGGAGAGGGGAGAGACACATTTTTTTAATTCTGGGGCGGGTATCTCCGAAAATATTGATTTTAGAAAAGCGCTATCTTTTGGCACCCTTATTCTTTTTGCGAGACCTATTTAATGATACCCGCCACTATAGGATTACAGCAAAAAAACATCTCTTATTGCAAAATTAGAGATGTTTTTTTTTATTTTAAAAACACTACTATACTACCCGAAAAAAAATTTTTTTATACATATTATTTTATCTCTTTGTTGGCTTGATTCATATGTACGCCTGTACCAAATCGCATATTTCTAGTACTAACGGTCACTAAGCAATAGCTATATTGCGGACAGATAGACGGATATGGTGAAACTATAAGGGTTCCTAGTTTACTACGGAACCCTAAAAACTTTAATATTCATAACGTTTTGATAACACAAATTGTGGAAGCCGATTTATAAAAAAAATACTGCAGCCTTTTTAGCATTTACGATTACAAAACATTGGAAGCCCTCGGCATATGAATGTGTAGGGAAACAACTGCAAAAATAAGTTTGTATTCGAATATGTCAGTATTTATATTACACGTACTAATTGCATTGCTATTTGTAAAGGCAGATTAATTTATAATCCAAAATATATTGATAAATATTTACAGGAATGAATTATGAAATCAAAATTGAAAGTACTTTGTTATTAATGTGTGATAATTAGCAGTCCACTCAGCAATATTATAAATTATAATTTAAATAAAGTGCCGAAGGGTTGGAACTGAATATGAAGCATTCCACGAGAATGTCGCTTACGTAACGCGATTTTTTTAGTACTTCTAAAAATGATAGGTACCCGATTTCTAGTGTGGTGATATTTCGGGACTTAACTTACACGTTCACACAGTTTTTTCTAACTTCGAGCATTTATTTAACGTAGCTGCCATAGATAGATAGTATAAGCGTCACGTAAGCGACATTCTCGTGGAATGCCCCATATATAGTTCTACGAACAAATAAAGCATGGCTACACGGCGTACTAAATTGCCTTTCAAAAACGGTTCTGAAATTTCGTTGACAAGTGTCGAAAGCGTATCGTACCGTTGTTCTGCAGCTAGATCGATAACAAAAAAATACATATTTAAAGGCCTTTAAAAATTTAACGTCATCATTTTTGTGTCACGAAATTAAATTTTGTGTACCTAACAACTATTGGCAATGAAAAAAGGCGACGAATTCAAATTGTCTGAATACAGTAAAATACCATATTGCCCATAATCGCCACGATGGTCAAAGGGTTGGCAATCGTTGATATAGATCATATTAATTCCCAAATGGTATGATACATGGGTGAATCAACTTTTATGTCTGTTATTACCATGATTACGGTTGCCTGAGTCACGCTGGTTTCATGCAATATTATGCTAATTAAACTATGCAAACATGCATTTTTCTGGTGTTAATAAACCCTTTCCTTAATGGTCCATCTACAAACTTGGGCTTGTAATGAGCAATTTCTAAGAGTTAACTTTTGACAGTTATAGATTAATCCTTATTAATATGAGGGTAAGGCACGGGTATCATCGCGAGCTACTTAGCTATGAACTATCGGCTATAAACACGAACAAAAGGTACGCACTCCCAAGTAAATAAAAGAGACACGGCGATACTCGCCCGGCGGTGATAGCTAATAGCTATCACCGCTCGCGATGAGACCAGTGCCTAAGACTTGCCATTTTTCCGATAGTCTGAACGCCATATATATATAAACGCTCATTTCTAAACTGTCAAGTGTTCATTCTTATGGTGCATTCATACTAAAAGAGCATTCGCTATTCTAACCCCCTACTCTACGAAATTCGATCGTTACATGAAACGTGATTCGTTGATTTCGTAGAGTGGGGGATAGAATAGCGAATGCTCGTTTGGTCTGCATGCACCTTTAGAAATTGTCACCTATACACGCATGTTTGCATAATTTAGGTAGTATCATTTTGCATAAAACCAGCGTGACTCAGATGACCGTAACCATGGCAATAACAGTTGAATCCACATGTCACATAAACGCGCTTAGGGTACGGTTCCACTGACGCGGAGCGGAGTTGTGGGAGCTCGGTCAATGAGACCGCATCACAGTATTTCGAATTTTGAATTTGAAGAATGTAATTAGTCGATTTTGCACAGCTCCGCTCCGCACCGCGTCAATGGAGCCGCACCCTTAGAAGCTGAGTTTGACATCGATCTTAGGCTGCGTTTCCACCAGAGTTGTGCGAGGATGTGTTTCCATACAAATGATACCTATTAATAACTCGAGCGAGGTGTCATTTGTATGGAAACACATCCTGATGGAAACGCAGTCTTAGTGTAAGGCCTGAGTGGCGAGCGACGAGCGACGCGTCTAGCGGGGCGGGCAGCGGTGCGTCGAGCGTCTAAGGAATTTCGACAGCGTGCACTCAGTCACGCGCATACGTTTGCATTTGTTTGTCATGGACGCCCCGCTCTAGCGTCTGCTCAAGCCTTATGCCGCGGCCACGACATCGGTCTATGGCGACCGGCTTAGCGGAAAACCATACGTGCGAGAGGGAGTAACCATATCGGCATCCCGCTGCAACTCATGGATTCGCTCGCCGCTGGTCGCCTTAGACCAATGTCGTGGCCGGACCTTTACTTAACTAACTGTGTTCGAACAGGGACGGGCATCGCCGGTGGAGGACCCCGGCACGTATTCGCTCTTCAGCGGAGCCCCGGGCTCCGTGTGGAACGTGCCGAGCCAGCAGGTGAGTCTTCATACCTGGGATAACTCGGGGCATTTATATGAAAGTGATGTAGCAAAATATTTTATCGACTAAAAATATATCGATGTTACTGTGAATGTTTCTTACCGGTTCTTCTTGGGTCAGCGGTGTAGGGTTAGAACCGGGAGTAGTTTTAATACCTAGACGATTCAAAAGAGTTTTTTGCTATTCTAATTTGAATAAAGAATTATTTGACTTTGACTTGAGTGACAACATCAAAATGTTATTCGGCTTAAATAAGTATTAGGTACTTACTCTTCAATTAAAATAAAAAATAAATTTAAACGGGTAGTTACGCGTTTATTTTAAAATAGTTTTCAAAATATACAATTAATATTAAAATATCAATATTTAAATTGTCATTTTGATTAAAATGACATCTGCATACTTTTACTATCTGAAGAGGCCCGATATCAGATATGACATCGAACCTCTGTACTGTAATCGACTAATCGAGAATATTCAATAAGCACATCTTTTTTTATAATTATATCGACATCTTTTTAATCGATCCAAGACACAGCTCTTACCATGTCAGGGAGTATTGGGATCCTCGGAGTCGACATTTCCAACGACGTCCAATTCCGATGTCACCTAGAGGGAAAAGCTACGCTGGCATCCAAAAAGCTCGGGGTGCTCAATAAAGCGAGGGGATACTTTACTCCGGGGCAAAGACTTCTGTTATATAAGTCGCAAGTCAGACCCCATATGGAGTATTGCTGTCACCTCTGGGCAGGAGCACCTGTATACCAGCTTGCACCCTTTGACTCGGTTCAGAGACGAGCTGTCCGAATAGTCGACGATCCCAGACTCACAGGCGGTATTGAACCCTTAAGTCTAAGGAGAGACTTCGCCTCCTTATGTGTGTTCTATCGTCTGTACAATGGGTTGTGCTCTGAAGAACTGTTCGACATGATGCCAACGTCCACTTTTCATCATCGCACCGCTCGCCACCGACTGGGCGCTCATCCTCACACCTTACAACCTAAATGGTCGCGCACCGTGCGGTTTCAGAGGAACTTCCTCCCGCGGACGGTCCGTCTGTGGAATGAGCTCCCTGCCGAGGTTTTCCCGTTGGTCTACAGTATGGGGTTCTTCAAAAGAGGAGTGTACAAGTTCTTATTGGGTCGGCAACGCGCATGTGACACCCCTGGGGTTGCAAGCGCCAATAGGCTACGGTGACTGCTTTCCATCAGGCGGGCCGTATGCTTGTTTGCCACCGACGTGGTATAAAAAAAAAAAAAAAAAAACGATATCAAATCCCTATAACTTGCCCCCAGTTATCCCAGGTATGGTCATCTTAGACAAGACACAACGGCAATTGATGGGCCTCCGTCGACTGACGCGGATTACCCGGAGCGGGCGCTCGTCTAACAAGAAATTGTATGAACGGCGCTAACTGGTGATTATAATAGGATAATAGAAGCGTGCGAACGCCATCTAGCGGAGGCCGTTGCATCAATTCGTTTATTAATGACTAGCGACCGCCCCGGCTTCGCACGGGTACTATACCTACATAAAAACCTTCCTCTTGAATTACACTACCTATTAAAAAAAATCTCAACAAAATCCGTTGCGTAGTTTTAAAGATTTAAGCATACAAAGGGACATAGGGACAGAAAAAGTGACTTTTTTTATACTATGTAGTTATTAATAATAGCAGCAGCGTCATCATAGTTCACATTACTGTGATCTCCACCCCGTTTACGCAGAGTGCCGATGGAGGGCATTTCGTCGCTATATAGGTACTTACTCAATTTCGTATATCTGCAAGAGTCACTTGATTAAAAAAACAACGTATTCAGAGCGACAGAAAGATGATTGCTGTAGAATCGAGTTACGGTACGCGACGATATCGCTCACACTGCAGAGTAGTCAATAGTAGGTACATTACTGCAAAAGCCGGGAAGTAAGGGCTTGCAGGCCGAACAGATATATACGGATGAGCGTAGCGAAGCCGGATATATGAGGCCTGCAAGGCCTGAAACAGTAAAAAAACGCGTATTATTTTTTTTTTTTTTATTTTATAAATTCGTTTCGTTCTCGACATTTTAGCTTGTGTGTTGTGAAATGAACTTGCCGTTAAACATGGTACGATACGAAATTATAGTTATCTCTGCAACAAGAACTGTTTGAATTGTAAAACACTAAATTCACGTGCAAAAATACAGATACATCACAATTACCCAAAAATATGTCCACATTGTCCATCGCACTTTATTCCGGCGTAATAAAATCGTTGTAACATATATATGAGTGGATTCTTCGTATACTTATTTATGCAGTGTCTGTTCAATAAAATCGCAATTTACAGGCAATGTGTACACAATGGCCTTTGAGGGATATTGTTCTGACAGGCAATATTACGAAAACAAACTATGGCCCTAGTTAATTTACACCCCGTATCCATTACTATGAGTTTTCACATATTCCGTAAGTAAGATTTCGGGAATGAAATATTGTTACGTTCCTTATAATAGGCTGCCAAGTATGACGTGCGACTCAGGTGCGACTAGGACAAGAGGTCGTTAACACATTGAGTTCTCTGTGGAAGGTCCATTTTCGCTACAAAGCGGAAAAATCACGGGATCGGCTACGAGCGTAGCGCGTAGCACTCGTCAGCAATGAAAGTGTTAATGGAATTTAATACAAATCTTGAAGGACCGGCAAAGTGCTCTTTTTAAATTCCATTCCACATACATACATTTTGTAGCACAGGCATCATGACATTTTGCCACTATGCATATTTAAAAAATGTCTAT
The DNA here is from genome assembly GCA_025490895.1 of Thaumatotibia leucotreta. Classification (NCBI taxonomy): domain Eukaryota; kingdom Metazoa; phylum Arthropoda; class Insecta; order Lepidoptera; family Tortricidae; genus Thaumatotibia; species Thaumatotibia leucotreta. The sequence goes on along the minus strand of JALPQI010000452.1, from coordinate 23,988 downwards.
ATGTCTTCGGCCGGCAACCCCTTTCGTCCCGGCCTCTATAGTAATGTACTATTTAAGTACCAATGGTGCTTTTTTATGCGCTAGTGCGAGAAGTGGTTTAGTTTATGTCAAGTAGAAAATTTCGAAGGGCCACCTGTACTAAAAAACGTCGTACGAGACACGTCCAAAAAGGAAATTCGTAACTCGTGTCGACTTACACTTCCTTCGATCGTGTTTTGAATTATCGCCAATCGTTTCAAACTTATTTTTTTTACTAATTTATTTCCCATCTCCGACGTTGATAATTGATATAATTTTAATACAAGGTTGTATCGCTGAATTACGAGTCTAGACGTTTATAATTTCCGGGAAAAATCCCGTCTCTTTCCGGTTGGCTCATTTTTTTAGGTTTATTTCGATAAAACTCAATGAAAGTTTCCTTTTTTATTTTCTACTCTGAACTTATGTTCATTAGGTTTAATTTCACTTACAAAAGGGAAACGCGATGCCGTCGAGAAAACATCAATTGAAATAGGTGGAAGCCGTGACAATAATAGTGACAAAACGCGAGTCAGAGTCTTTCAAAACCCGAAAAAAACTAATAGTAGATTACATGCCAAGGCCGTTTAAGTGGGAAATGCCTTGGGTGACGTGTAATTGTAACTTGTGATCCGAGGCTTTCCCATTTAACGGCCGAGGTGTGTATATTATTTTTCTGCTCAACGGAGCCGGCAGGCGGCAACTTAGTTTAGCGCGGCGGCCGGCAAACAGCACTTTGCCGGCCGGAGGGCAGAAAAGTTTCATAAATTCATGAAAAACCATATGTTTTTTTCCGACATTTTCATCACGAGTGTAACGTGACCATACTTGATAGTGGTGGACTGCTTTATAATCAGAGATCGGACAAAATATGTGCGTCATTGTTCGCAATAATATGGATATGACTCCAAAGTTGATTAAATGAATAATTACACGAACAATTTCTTTAAATTTGATTTCGAAGGTTAAAGGTGCGCTACTCTACGAAATTCGATCGTTACACGAAACGTGATTCGTTGAATTCGTATAGTGGGGGGTAGAACAGCGAATGCTCATTTGGTCTGCATGCACCTTCAGGTTTATAAAGGTTTTCATGTTACCATTGTCAAATAAGTAATTTACTGAAAATGAATAAATTATTAATTATTCAATCAAACAATGACGCACATTTGTCCGATCTCTGTTTATAATACCTTAACCTACCCTTTTAACCCGTAGTAAGGCCCGATCGGTTAATATCGGCTGTTTGTCCTTCGCATATATCTGACAATCGCTGCACTGCGTGGCGTCATTACGAGTATAGGTATGCAATTCCCACCGATTGAGTGCAGTCGGTGCATTTCGCAGCTGGGTCAAAATTCTTTTCGTTGTCTTGTTTCATACACACACACACACGCACATACATACATACATATAGTCAGCCTCCGTAGCCTAGTTGGTAGTGACCCAGCTTACGAAGCTGGAGGTTCCGGGTTCGAATCCCGGCGAGGGCATTATTTGTGTATTTATTTATCACAAATATTTCTTCCTTGGTCATGGCTGTCTATGTATTGAAGTATTTACATGTATCTATCTATTATCGTCGCCTGGTACCCACATCACAAGCCTTAATTGAACTTACCGTGAAACTCACTTTTTTTAGGGACACAAAGAGGATAAAGAAAAGAATTTTGACCCAGCTCAATGTCGAATCTCTAGCCTAGTTGCTACCCTGTCTACGAAGCTGGAGGACCCGGGTTCACATTCCAACAAGGCATTTATTTGTGCCCTTATTACTATCACAAATATGGTCGTTGGTCATGATTGACATAACTATCCCCCTTATTCATAAAGGTGTCCTAAACTTTTTCTCATAGGTAGTGTGAAAAGTAGTACGTGTCACACGGTATCAAACTTATTATCGTCTTGGCCGTTAACACTTGAATCCCCCATTACGCTCAGGTTTCCACCTTAATTTTCTGTGGAATCCATGGCTTCATTCGGGCTTCAATAAACGCCCTCGCCGAAAATGTTTCATTTTTATCCCTTGTGACAATCTACTACTGTATTTTAATTCGGTACCAATAGCGTTTCTAGACTTTGGTTGGACAAAATATTCCCAAATAAAATTAAATAATATTTTAGCATTATATGTACCTACATTATTTTCTTTTTAATTGTAACATTATTTTTGTACAATCGGGAAAGCATCGAAAAATGTTATGACTAGACGAAAACATGTGCATCGGGGATCTATCTATACACATGAATGACCCCAGTATACAAGGTGTCCCAAAACTACGGGCCATGAAGAGAAAACACTTTAAATATCGTAGACACGGTACTTTGCTTTAGTTTTTCTGAAATAACACTATTATTTATTAAAAATCCTGCATTCACAGATTATCTTAAAAATATTTGCCTCGTCTGAGAATCGAACCCACTCAAATAGGAAAAAATAAATACCTACTGTTTTTATGATGCCAATCAAGATCATACACTTAAAAAAAATATTTATCTCAAGGAAGATAGAATCTCAGAAGAAATGAATAGGGTTCATTACTAAAATTAATGATTAAAATCACAAGAAAAGTACGAGTATGTGTTGCTGTTCAAAGAACAGTTTATACATCTAAAAATCGCTATTTGTCGTGCAAAATTAATTAGTGTAGTATTACATTAAAAATTAGTTCCGTAATTAGGTCTATAAAGAGTTTGCAAAATGATTTGGCTATCGGAATTAAGTTTCTGCCTCCGGATCTATTTGAAAGATTTCATAGAAACTGCAGTACATTTTGTACTGACCACGGTTGATATCTATGTTTTTATTTTTTGTTGCAACATGAGCTATGTTTGAGTATTGTGTTTACATGGAAATAGCTATTCTAAAGTTACGGAGCCAAAAGAGACGAAAAAACGTTGAAAATAATAACTTTTTCTTGAAGCCCCATACCACAGAATTAGATTTGGATAGAAGAAACAAGTTCATTCATTTGTATGGCGGCCGAGCTTGTCAGATTTTGTACTGAAGTTGTTACTTGCTTATGATTTTAAATATGTCTCATGCCCTTGAGTATTCATATTTTTTGTGTTGTTGCAATTAATATTACTTAAGGAGGCATTATTAATGTTTTTGTTCACTTCAACTTACAAAATTTGACGCCCGAAAGCTGCAAACTGCGATTAAAGACGGACAATAGGAAAATTTCTACTCAAATCCGGAGGCAGCAAAACTTAAATTAAAAATATAATAAAAGTAACAGTGATAAACATCAAATGGCACCGTTTTGTAACTGTGCCCTCCAGACAATCTAAATTTTTAAAATGACCCACCCTACTGTACACCCCTGTATGACGTAAGTCTGCCCGCCGAACAGGGACCGCAGGTAAAGGCTCCAATCGATCGCTACATTCCCGGGAACGCACAAAGCGATCACAGGCTTATTAAAGCTTTGTAAATGCACTTCCGGTTTGTGATTCGGTCGGTCTGGTGGGCGGGAATGTGTGGGTATTTCTATTTACGGTTCGACCACTTGCATTTTAGATTTTAGGGGTTTTGGTTTATTTCCACTCTAGCACACGAGCTATTTGAGCGATTCTTTGGCAGCCTCCGTGGCCTAGTTAGTGGTGAACCTGCCTACGAAGCTGGAGGTTCCGGGTTTGAATCCGAGGGCATTATTTGTGTATTTATTTATCACAAGTATTTGTTCCTTGGTCATGGCTGTCTATGTATTTAAGTATCTAAATATATGTATCTATCTATTTTAAATATCGTCGCCTGGTACCCACATCACAAGCCTTAATTGTTTTGTCAGCCTCCGTAGCCTAGTTGGTAGCGACTCTGCCTACGAAGCTGGAGGCTCCGAGTTCGAATCCCGGCGAGGGCATTATTTGTGTATTTATTTATCACAAATATTTGTTCCTTGGTCATGGTTGTCTATGTATTTAAGTATCTATATGTATGTATCTATTATATATATCGTCGCCTGGTACCCACATAACAAGCCTTAATTGAGCTTACCGTGGGACTAGGTCGATTTGTGTAAGATGTCCCAAGATATTTTTTATTTATTTCATTCTAAAAATGTTAGTACATTTGTATCACGTCGATGAATACAAACTGTAGCGATTGCAGCGATTCTCGCCCGCGATCCGTTTTCGCATTTTGCATTCGCAAATATGCGAAACGGCGACAACTGTTCGCATTCCATACATGTAGGCTGTATTCGGTAGCCCTACCATGAGCTGCCGATACGCTATTAACGCGCTTACCTTCTATCCATCCCTGTCGTACTACGAACAAATAAAACATGGAAGCCGCACGCCATAGTAAAAATTGCCTTTCAAAAACGGTCCTGAATTCTTGTTGACAAATTTCCCTCTTTAATGCATCACGGCAATGAATTTCTCAACCTATAAAAACATAAACCGCCATTTAAAAATAATTGTGAATGGTCCATCAAAGTTTTGATTGGCTATATTCTATAAACATTTGTCAAAGGTGTTGCGCCGAAATATGCGCGGTGTTAAGAAAAGGGCTATGTCCTGCCCATCTTGGCACAATTGAACAATTGATTTTGGGGGCATTTTTGAGCTGGCGTTAGACGTCCGTGTTCTATATGGTCGCAGCTGTCGTACAAGTATTGGAGCGAGCTAGCCGGATCGAAAGTAAACGCTCGTTAATAACGCGCAAGCTCATGGTAAGACTACTGAATTGTGATCTGTTATTAACACAGCTTGGATTTTTCATCGCACGGTAAGACGTTAGAGTGCCGTGGAGTCGATATTAACATTAAAACTTTAAACATATTCATTCTCATACTGACTCAATAATTTAATTACAAAAGATTATAATTTAAAAATAAATAATACTGCATCGCTATGTCATACTCCCCAAAAACTCTAAATGAAGGGTCCACGGAAAAAACATGTCTATAGCCATAATATTAAATAAGCTCCTGGATTATATTATAATATCCGTAGAACATGTAGAATGCTGAATTATACTTCTTCAATATTTACTGGCGTTAAAATAGATTCTATATTAATTAAAAACCTAGTTGTAACTTGAATATATTGCTCAACTCTCAAGTACCCACTTCAATAAAATATGAGTAATAAATTTATAAAACTAGCTTTCCCATTTTTTTTTAAATATTGAAATAGTTGGATGGCAATTATTTGAAAGCCTTATTTAATTGAAAGATCTTGTAGTCACCAAATAATACTCGTATTTTGGAATTACATTATTTAATGAGTATGAGAATGAATATGACTAAAGTTTTAATGTTAATATCGACTCCATGGTACTCTAACATCTTAACGTATGCTGAACAATCGTGCCCTGGGGCCCGTTTCTCGAAAGCTTGTAACATGTACATAATATACAAGTAGATGTCTCTTTTTAACCTATTAATTAGATAAGGACTTCCGCTTGTATTAGAAGTTACAAGCTTTCGAGAAATAGGCCGCTGATATTAAGTGGATTTGGACTTTTTATAATCTTGTATTTAGTTAAGTATGTCTAACCCAGTCTCACCCCAATTTTCTTGTATGTATCGTAAGAGCTACGGTATTGCAATTAGGGCCTGCTCCCGGTTCTCTCAGTACCGGGAATTTCCCGGTACTCCCGGTACCGAGAGAACCGATACTGATAATAATGTCCCGGTTCTTTCCCGGTACTATGTTAAATAAACAAGATGCGTGTTTTTTTAGAGCTGTGTCGTGTATTAACGAATATATGTAGAGATTATGTTTTTAACTCTTATGTAGCTGTGATCGTGTAAAGCACTCGAGTGCTTTTGTGTGTATACATTTTTTTATATTTAATGTAAAACATTTATACATAATACAATTAATACATAAAATTGATAAAATCTATAGGTATATTATACCTCTGTTGTCCTATCCACAAAAAAGCTCTATTTAAATTATGACATGTATGATGATGACAGATGTATGGACTAGAAACCACTGTACCTTCTATGCCTGTCCACAAAAAAAACTATCTTTGAATTATGACATTTTGATGTTGACTAATATATACCAATATTAATAATATCAAATTTGATTGTTTATTTATAGAGGCAATATTATTTCTTGTTCAGATCAACAGATCAGCAAAGCAAACATGTTTTGCAAGAAATTAGTAACTCTGGCACATTTTATGGATTTAAATATTATTCTAAATGCAAATACGAGTACGATCGTTTTGTTTTTTGAAACGTACAATTGTGCTGTGTAGTTACATTTCAGAATCTAAACTGCCACATACCGTATTGCGTTTGTTTGTTTATAAATAATACATACACATTTATTTAATTCAAAACAGCCACATGTACAAATATGACACCTGTGATTGATAGACCCGAATATATTTTTAATTCAAAAAGTTGCATATCCAAATACTTACGGCAGTTTTTTTTTTAGAAAAAAATCAATTTAATAGGATACAATTTTAAAATCTAAACCGCCACATTCCGTATTGTGACTCCTTTTTATATAAAGTAACACAATATTTACATATTTATTTTATTCAAAACGGCCACATATACAAATTAATATGGCAGTTTTCGTTGTAACATTCTTAGCATAATCACTTCTTTTTTGGATTTATGGCACTTTTTCCCAAAAATGTCATGCGTTTTGGTCAACGGTCGAGTCGCAACTGACTAAATAGTGGTTTAGTACTGAAGTTAGTAATGAAAGCGTGATAGTGCAAAAAGGGTACCTGCCCTACCTGCATAATTTTGATACTTTCTAACGACAAATCGACAGGTGTCTTAGTGCCACGTAAAATATTAGTGTTTTAATGTCATTTTTGCAATAAAATATTTTTTCATGGTTTTTTACTTGTTTTCTACTTCTGTCTTTAATGGACGATATACAGGGTGGTCCAAACCTTGACGTCAAAAAAATTTTTTTAGGTTCCTTACGTCATGGGCTATCAGAATATATCCCATGTATGTTAGCCGATTTTTTGTAGTTTTCGAGTTATGAATTTTTGAAAATTTTTTTTTGAGAAATTCTGGAATATAGAAATTTGTTTATAAAAAAAAACTATTGGGTTTTTTAAATATTTTCTTTTTGTAAAAGTATTACTACAAATATAGCATTTACTGAGAAAAAAATTTGCGTCCTCACGTTGATACAAGTAGGATAAAAAATACCAAATTCAAAATTTTACGTTAAAAATGCATCAAAATAGCATTAATGTACGTAAATAAAAAAAAAAAAACATATCCCAAGGATTTTTGGTAATGTAAAGACTGCTCTAGACCTTAAACCTTCGTAAAAGCAAAAAAAAGTGATACTTAATAATGAGGATTTTTCGGAGTAGTCGGTCAAATAAACTTTAAAAAGCTTAAAATTTTAAAGTAGTAAAAAATTACTTGAATAACTACACAAATTGAGTTTTCATGGTATTTTCTGTCTTTTTTTATTGATAAAAACAACAAAACAGACGACATATCACTTTATTTTTAAATTTAGAAGTTTTTTTTAAGTTTATTTGACCGACTACTCCGAAAAATCCTCATAATTAAGTATCACTTTTTTTTGCTTTTACGAATGTTTAAGGTCTAGGGCAGTGCTTACATTACCAAAAATTCTTGGAATATGTTTTATTTTTTTTATTTAAGTACATTAATGCTATTTTGATGCGTTTTTAGCGTAAAATTTTGATTTTTTTATTTTTTATTCTACTTGTATCAAAGTGAGGACGCTAATTTTTTTGTCAGTAAATGCTTTATTTGTAGTAATACTTTTACAAAAAGAAACTAGTTTAAAAACCCAAGAGTTTTTTTTTATTAATAAATTTCTTCATTCCAGAATTTCTCAAAAAATTTTTTTCAATAATTCATAACTCGAAAACTACAAAAAATCGGCTAACATTCATGGGGTACATTCTGATATCTCATGACGTGAGGAATCTAAAAAAAAAATTTTTACGTCAAGGTTTGGACCACCCTGTATAGTTTGTGAGTTTTGTGACATTTTCATAAAGGTACAACATTGTCACTTAAGCACAAGCACGCTCTAATTCGTATAAAAATACGAGCAAATTTCGTCCAATGGTACAGTCAAAGACAAAATAAGGGGTATACAAAAACGTTCAAAAATATGTCCCAGTGCACTCTAATTCAGTGTAATAAGAACGTCGTAACATGTTTATGAACGGATTCTTTCGATACTTATTTTTGCACTTGACTGTACGCGAATTTGAAAACGTCACATTTAATACTATAAGCGCTGCATTACGGTTTATTTACCTTTCTTTGTTCAACAAACAATTTAGTAATAAAGTCAAGTCATACGCCGTTGGAAGAACCGGACAGAACCGGGAGTCCCGGTACTGGTACCGCTCGGTACCGGGAAGTGAAAATCTCAGTACCGGCCCCGGTACTGCAGGCCCTAATTGCAATGTCACCGACCGTTATTCTATTGTCACTATAAACTTTTTCAGTTTCAGGGACACCCAATTAGTGTGAAATTACAAAATTCTTATTTTAGTTTGTAGCTACAATTAAGCACTACCTAAGGCACTGGTCTCACCGCGAGCTACTAAGCTATGAACTATGGGCTATAAACACGAACAAAAACGCACTCCCGTGTAAAAAAAGAGAAACGGCGATACTCGCCCGCGGTGAGTTTAGTGCCTAAGCACTACATTTTCAATAAACACTCGGTTCTGGTGTTAATTATATAAACTATAAGCGATTATTATAATATCATCCTATTGATTTTATGTTGGCAGAATCAATTTAATTATCATGATATTCATACTATTCATAGGTACTGGTCCTAAAATATCGAAATTCTATTTTATTTGGAAGTTTACTGGTTTTATAATGGATTACGACTAATACACGGTCGTCGAACTGAAGATTGAGCTCTAAAACAGGCGCGCAAAGTCACTGTTTTAAAACACTGTCGATGTTTCAAAACACGACCGATAGGGAGTTACGAATTTCGTTTTTGCACGTGTCTCGTACGACGTTTTTTAGTACAGATGGCCCTCCGAAGTTTTGGACTTGACGTAAAATGACCCACTTCTCGCACTAGAGCCTAAAAAATACACCATTTGTACTAAAAAAGAAGTTTTTACACGTGTATCGAACGACTTTTTTCATAACAAGTGCCTTAAAAAGAGAAATTTACGCACGTGTAGCGCAAATATTTACTTTTCCGCACTAGTTAGGAAAAAGTATCAAAAAAACCCTCATTGGGTGTCCCTAAAAGTGAAAATGCCATTATAGCTGGCGTACTGCTGCGATCGCGAACCCGCTTGTCTAGGGTGTCCATTTTGAGCCAATTACTTCCTGATGCACATACGCACAGCATATTATAGGTACTCATAATTGATGGAATACTCGTACGATAATGGACTGAAATGTGCTAATGGATGATATGTGTATGTCTGTAATCAAATCTTGTGACTTAAATCTGATTCATTTAACGATTGAGCTGAAATTCTGTGAACATTGCAAGTCTGGTGACAATGCAATCTGTCCCAACCGTACGTTATACAATTATAAATATGGGATTTCATTTTCATTAAAGGTCTTCAAGTATGTACATTTTTTTTGCACTCGACCCTTAACTTGTAAGGCCCACCATAGCTACTTTTCCTATTTTTTATTTGTACCGTGTTCTATAGAAGAATATCATTTGTTACGTAAAGATACAAAATAAATTCTACTTTAACCTCGTGTAAGTCGAAATTCGATTCGATTCGTTTAGGGCGGTTGTAGACTCAAATGGCACGCGGCATTTTCAAACTGATGAGCCACATGATTTTTTTTTCAATGTTATAGAATATTAGTTTTTGAATAAAATTAATAAAAAATTAGAGGCGTCCCTCTGTTTTAAGAAAATTGGTTCAGTAGTTTAGATATAAAAAAATAAAAACGTTTTTCCTTTTTTTTAATTTTCTGATATTCTTGCATCATTTTAGACCTGAAATTTGGTGATAAACCATCTTCCATCTGGGCTAGCATTTGGCAAAACGGCGTTTAAATTGGCTTCTTGGGCCTATGCGTTTTACAAACCCAGCTAGAAACTTTGATTGCAACAACGATGTACATTGTAATGTACATTCGGTCTCGCGAGGTTAACTTAGACGACCAACCGCACGCCCTACTCGAGTGTCTTCTCAGGTCTCAGACTAATACTTACACTTTACCACTCAAAAGCCCCAAAGAGGATTCCTATACTAGACGCATAACACACAAATGAATTCTCAAGCACATTCAAGCCTTTCAGACTTCGGAATGCTAGTTACAAGCCTCAAAGTAAATGTTATCTCCATCACCAAAGGCGCATTATCGTCGGGGATAGCGATACCGCGTAACTAACACATGCAGATAAAGATTAGATTCCATAGAAGTATGTTTGAAATAAGAATCTTATTGACATGTGTTAGATACGCGGTATTGCACTATCCCCGACGATAGGGGAGAGTGGGTAGGATTCGTACAGCGGGAGCATTCGTACAGTGTTCATATCTCCGCTATCCGACAGGGGAACATGTTTAGATTTTTATGTATAACTCACCACCGAGAAGGGATGGAAATATGGCAGATAGTTTCTTCAAAAGATATTAAAACATGTTTTTGACACTTCAAAGTAATTATAAGGGTCATTTTTAGATGCATTTATTTCAGAAAGCATTGCACTGTTACAAGGGCATTTTCGCGAGAAGAGATCCAAAAACTTATTTTTCTGAAACAGGTAAATTTTATGTTTTTCCTGCTCAGAATCACGAGCTCTTTCGATCCTACTAGAAGAAAAAAAGTGTCCTTACTTTTTGTTTCTATTACGTAACCGTTTTTCAAACACTTTGTACAGAGGTTACAAAGTGGAGAGCATGCAAAATGTATGAAAAATGTGGGACCATTTTTTTCTTGTTCTTTTTTTCTCCTAGATTGAAAGAACTCGTTATTCTGAGTAGGAAAACATTAAATTTACCTACCTTAAAAAAATTTTTTTTGTATCTCTTCTCGCGAAAATGCCCACAAACGTAATTAAATATACTTCATAAGCTAATCTTTGAAGCACGTATGAAATTGTTTATTTTATGATTAGGATACCAGTTATTTTTATTTTTTGTTTTAACTTTTTCATTTTCGGTTGGGGTACCTTCGTACAGCCAAGGATGTATGAAAATCCTTAATGTACCCCAATATTTTTGTTTAATGAGAATATTGTTATTTCCAAATGAAGTCGTCGATATATGAAAAAAATATTTGTAAATAAATACAGACAGTAGAGAATAAAACTCATACTGTGGTAAAAAATACTATGGTACCCCACGTACTATGGTACGAACGAATACGTACAATTTTTTTTTTTTTTGGGAATAGCAATCTCACTTTGCTATCCTACCTCGTAATAGCTCTAAACCGAACTATTATTAAAGCCGTCGAACAGCATTGATTCCATTTAAAAATTGCTAGTACTTTTTTTCTACGAGGCAAAGAGTAAAAAGTGTACGAATCCACCCTACTCTCCCCTATCTAGTATGTTTGCATATCATCAAACACCGAGAATTAGGCTTAGTGATTTACGTTTGCGTTTGGCAAACGGGCCTCGGAAATGCACGTGTAATCTCTTACTCGCTTCGTTGATCGGGCTGAGGGTTTTCAATGCACATTCGGTATGCGCAGCTATGTGTATGTGAAACAAACAAACTTGTTGAAATATACGATTTACGCGATAATGGAATGTAAGGATATGGGGGAATAAACTTTTTTCTGTCTGTTATTGCCATGGTTACGGTCGCCAGAGTCACGCTGATTTTATGCAAAATTATGCAAACATACATTTTTCTGGTGTTAAGAAGCTCTTTCCTTAATGGGCCACCTACTGACGTACACTACTTGCATGTTTGCCTAATTTAAGTAGCATAATTTTGCATAAAACCAGCGTGATTCAGGCACTCGTAACCATGGCAATAACAGACAGAAAAAAGTTGATTTTTGATCGAACTCGAAAGACATTTAGGCCACCACACACTAGTTTCGTAGTAGCATTATAGATTATCAATTTATCGTGTTTAGAAAAATGGTTGACTAGAAAGTTATCTATATTTTTTGTGTTTTATGTATTGCCGTTTTATATAGTGTGTAACGAAAATAGAGATAATGCAAAATAATTGGTCACTGATGTTGTCATCTAGATTCACCCCAATACAGATGCACACTGGATATATTATAAACTTAGTCGCCCATAATAGAAGTTGCGAACAAGATAAATATGAAGCGTCCACGGAAAAAACATATCCAAAGCTTAAAAAATCCGGGCAAATTCACACCTTATTCTGTTTAAAGTAAGGTAGTTTTTCCTTCTGTAATTTGAATTGACTAGACATAGTCTTTCCGTGGACCCTTCATATACCGTTTAAAAAATATGTTGTTATTCAACTTATTAATAATCAATTCTTTTACCTTATTTTTGATTAGTTGTTGCGTATTATTGTGTATTATTTTATATTTTGTTTTTGTATTGCAGGGTCGCGGTAGCCCGAACGTTTAGAACGTTCCGGAAGTTGGCGTTAGTCATAGTTTGTAGTTTTTTTTATTACACTATGTTTTATTTATTCTGAGTTTTTTTTTCAACCCACTAGTTTTTAGATGCCGCTGTCTGTTGCGTTTGTAAAGGACTATGCGTCAAAATGGACCAAAATCCAACAGAATGCAATGGAATCATAGCGCCCATAGAATGAATTGAAATAAATGTAAATACCTACTTAATAACACAACTCTCAGCTCTGTTGGTTTTTGGTCCACTTTCCATGCAACGTTATCCATGTTCTTTTGTTTTTTTTTTGTCATTGTGTGGTGTTGTCGGAGACATACTTAATTTATAAGTAAATTGTATAGTTGTCTATGGTTTGACAACGGCTTCTTCCTTTGTACTTCTATCATTACGTATCGACCTTTAATATATTTATTCTTATTCATTGTTATAACCGTGTTTACTTGACATGGTACAAAGGAAGAAGCCGTTGTCAAACCATAGACAACTATACAATTTACTTATAAATTAAGTATGTCTCCGACAGGTGTTCGCACATTGGACGTTTTTTCTGTTATGTAACGTGTAACAAGGACAATGTTATTGAACACTAGAATGTCAAAGAGAGAAATATGATTTTGTACGGTCAGTGTGGGAGCACCATTATGTATATTTTCAATGATTCTGATACATAATCACTCTACAATCATAATCAAGCATTATTTACTTTAATGATATTCAAAAGCCACTTGAACTATATGTTCTGCTAAAAAATCCATGTCCACAAAAGACAGTGAACGAATGAACACTATGAACAGTCAAAAGCAAAATGAGGTGTATATAAAAATGCTGAAAATATGTCCCAGTGCACTTATATTCTGTGTATAAGAACGTCGTAACATATTTATAAGAGGATTCCTTCGATACGTATGTTTGCACTTGACTGAACGAACGGAGTAAATGAACTATCGAGAGCTAGGAATCGCATTTGTAAATTCGCCACCAATAAAAGTGGCGAACAATTTAAACAAACCTTTTATTTTATTTTTTGTGACGAAGGTAGACAATTGAGTTTTCAGCCCACCTGATGGAAAGCAGGAACTGAGGGCCCATGGACATAGTGATAAAAAAATCGCTTATGCGCTGCCTACCCTGAGGACTTAGATGGATTGCCTCTATCTATGCTAGTAATTACACCGGCTTTCTTACCCCCAAACCGAAACAACAGTGCAAACACTGCTATAGCGGCAGGTTAACGGGTAAGACGGTAGCAGACCCTGCATGAGGTTTTACCATCAGTAAAATGTGTTTAGTTTCCAACTCGACTACCTACTGCACAAAAATAAATCATGTCTGGTTTTAAAACTAAATAGAATCATAACTTCACAATTTAATTCCCATCGGTGCTGCCACGAATACTTCATCAAACGTTTTTTTTGAAAATGGGTTAATCAACTTTTTCTGTCTGTTGCCATGGTTACGGTCGCCTGAGTCACGCTGGTTTTATGCAAAATTATGATACTTAAACTATGCAAACATGCATTTTTCTGGTGTTAATAAACCCCTTCCTTGATAGACCATCTACAATTATGGTCTATATGCTAGTTTGCATAAATTAAATAGCATAATTTTGCATAAAACCAGCGTGACTCCGGCGACCGTAAGCGCATTAACAGACAGAAAAAAGTTGATTCACCCACATACATACAAAAAAAATCTAATTGAGAACCTCCTTTTTTGACGTCGGTTAAAATATAATAGACTATTTGCCGCTGGTATATTTACAAAACGTGTCCCTGTAACATGTCAAAGGCCCCCTTTCCATGTTAGCAGTATATGAAACATAATAGTAATCTTTTTTAAAGTCGGTTAAATCCACACTAGTGTCAGATGACAAATGTAATAACTAAAATCTTTCTCATAACACAAGTACGCTTTGTCGTTTGAAATCTTAGATGAATTCTCGGAGAGCTTAGTCATTTATAATAAACCAATTTACTAAGACACTTAATTAATAGAATAATTTGAACCTTATTTCAATGTCATAGAGCTTGTACCGTATAAATTATTGTCTTAAAATCAGTTTGGTTTCTTGAATGTGACGTGATACGTATAAAGAATGCCGCACGCAAAAAAATATTCGTTACAAAACTGAACCATATTATAAAATATTAAAAAAGGGCGGACCTACGAACTTGCATTCATATAAAAAAAACTAAAATGTTTATGATACAAACTATAGGTTCATGCCCAATAGGCGTTTATAACTAGATGTGTTCACACCCATTGATTAGGTCAAATTGGACTTTATTTTAATTAAGGGATAAGATTTAATTTGTGTAAAGTTTAAACGAAATTATGAAATTCAGTATGGGTTTTCAAAATACCAATGGTATGCTAGATGACGTGAGTAGGGAAGTAGGGAAGGGGTAGTTTAAAAGCGTGTGCACGAGCAAATTCGGGATGATCGGTCTCTGATCGGTTTTTGGCTTCTTGCGGAACGTTGGACGAAGTTCTCATAGTGCAGGTTTAGGTCATTCTAGGTTACCTGTATTATGTCCTGAAATATGGATTTTGCTAGTATCTTGTGATTCTAGTGAGGTCTGGTTTTGGACATGGTATAGGGAAACTAGTTGTGGGGTTTCGTTTTGTTATTTTAAATAATTTTGTGTTAAATTTTGTGATTTTAATTATTTCATTACTTGTTCTTTTGTGGTCCAGAATAACGCTAGTGTTTAATATTTAAAGCAGTGTAAAGTTTTGTTTCGTGCGTAGAGTTGTTTTTAATTTTAGTAGATAGTAGCTATCTTGGTTGTTTATTGATTTGTGCCCAGGCAAGTGCTAATATTTTAGAATATTGGTGAAGTTTAGGCTACAAATCAATAGGCTATTAAAAGTTGTAAATTCTTGTTTTTTACTTTAGTGCCATTCATTAATTGTTTTCAATATGTGAAGTTTTTGGTTTGGATTATTTTAGTGATATTTAGCACTTTAATGATCTAGATTGGAAGTGTCACATATTATAGTTATTTAGTGATTAGTGTTTTGAATAATTATGGGATAGGGAGAACTAGTTCAATCCAGCACAGTTTGCTGGGCAATTAGAGAGAAAGAACAGGTACCAGAACGGTGACAACGTCGGTTCTTGCTTTCTAATTAGCGTTCTTTAGTTTAGTGTTGTAAATATCTGGTGGGTCCAGACAGTTACCAGCATTTATTGAGACTGGTGTTTTACCCCTAAGTGCCGGACGATTTGGAAAGTCAACTCTGATTTTCTAAATTAGCCAGATGCTTAGTCCTTTTTATCTATATATTTATATATTCACATTTATTCGTCAGTTTGTTCCTTTTCTGTCCCAATCCCTATCGAGAAGGAACAAACAGCACACGGGAAAATAGGGTGTTAGTCTAATGGAGTTTTCCCATCCGAAGTAGTTAGCTATAGCCTAGAATTTCCCATTGCACATCGGGAAATTACGCGTGTAATTTAAATGTGCACCACGGGGTGCTAGTTTGAAAATATTTCGGTAGAATAGTTGGATAGTGTAGCTGTTAGGGCTAGGAATATTATAGGCGTAGGTTTTGTAGGATTCAAGTAATTTTCTAATTTTTGAGATGTATAAGCCATTACATATTTTCATTAGTTAGCTAGGTTCCGGTACATATATGGCTTCTTAATTTGTTTACTTAAATTAATTACGGGTTAATGGGTTACATTTTAATGTACAATTAGCTAGGATGTAGGGTGGGTTTAGGGACAAGTTAGGATTTTATTACATATATTTATTTATGACACAAATAGACAAACCTGACATACTATTTGACAATTTATATTTTGCTCCTTGCTATTCTACTGGTAGTATAAAATATTGTGAGAAAACTAAAATAAATAACTCACAATATGTCGTAACTTTAGAAGCACTTTGTTTTTGAAAAATGAAAAGAAAATATTTGTTTGCCCGTCTCTTAGCAGTGAGTACTAAGACTTCATTCTGTTTTCTATGGTTCTGTAATTTTCCAGCACGACCTTAAGAATACAAGGTCATACCTACTATCACAAATCATACTAGTAACGGTATGTAATTTTCAATGAGTAATTTACCCAGGCTAGATCGCAGTAAGATCGTAGTTTATTTTGGTCTGAAAGTATGATACAAAATGGCTACACCTACAGTTTGGATAATATTATTTCATTGAAACCAATACAAGAAATGTATTGCAAAAATTACAGAATTCTGGATAACTAGAGTGGATCTAATACTTCTGCTCCTACCAGTATTTTGTTATGTTAAATGTCCCTTTGCAAATCCTCTCATACAAGACAAGAAATGTCACAAAATAATGACAGGAAGGACTAAAAGGTCATGTCATTATTAAGTTCCTTCAGAACTTTAGTGCCTTCAGCACGGGGGCGGAATCCTGACCTTGCAACTGGAAGATGGATACGGATGCTGCGGGGCGGGGCAGTATCTCTAACCCCCAAATAAAAATATTTTCATTATAAATTTAATTTAACTTCTTTGTTTATATTGTGACATGTTATTGGACTATTTTTACATACTTTACGACATTTTTACCATCTGACAAATTAACTATGACATAATTTACATCTGACATTTACCTTACCTATATTATGACATATTATTTCTTATTTTAAATGATTTTTTACACTGAGATTAAATATACGTATTAAGATACTCAACTCTTACCTATATGCGAAAAGGATTTCGGTTACTGACTACGGACACAACGAAGGGTTTCTAAATACACACTAGCGATCATTTGGCCAATCTACTGATCCAATTCAAGATATTAACTTTATTTATTCCGGTTTATTTGATTATTAATTATTAATTCATAAAGCAGTATTAGAAGTAGGTAATTAGAATTCTAGATTTTCTTATTAGAATTTTCAGATTTTATTTTTAGTATTCAGGTGAAGTAGGTTAGGTTTTAGAGCGTGTATTTATATAGGGGGGTTTAGTATATAAAGGGGGGTGTGTTACAATTGGTGCCGTTTCCGCAGGATATTTAAAGTGAAAATTGTAGTTTATATTATTTTCATAATTAATAAATTTTGTTTGATACGTCTATTGTTACCTTGATTTTATTTTTGTTGTTAATAATGTTTCACCTGACTTCATTGATCTCAAAGTTTATTTGCTTACGTTTTATTGTTTTAGGTTTAATTTGTTCCATTTATATTTAAATTTTGAGTTGCATATCTTGCTTTGGATCAAAATGTTGTTATAGTTGATTTGTTTAGACGGTCGATTATAACAACACAATTGTTGCCGTGTAGATGGATAGCATATTTAGGTATGGAGTTTTGAGTTAATTACTTAAATAACGTTTCATATTTATTCCGAAAATAAATTCGTCAGTAGGTGTACATTCAATGCCAAGATAGTCGTAGTTTTTACGTGTGTTTTACGCCATTAATTCTTATTTTTATATATTTAAAAGATTATATAGTTTTACCTTTTTACATGTACTGAAAATAATTAAAATTTTATACACGGGGAGGCGTAACATATCAGTTTTCTCAGAATGTTGGTAGTTTCCTAAAATAATTAAAGTTTTATAGACGGGGAGGCGTAAACAGTAATTTAAAAAAATTGTGTAACAATTATTTTTTAGTTTTTATAAGATTCGGATATTAATGTTCACTTATTCCAATGAACTATTAATAGATTTGAACTTTCATACTTAAAGTTATCGTGATATCGGGTACGGTTAGATTGTTTATAAAAACTTGTCGCGACGACCACTTGACTTATTTCGGGTCTGTTATTGTTTTTAGCCGTTCAAATCATTCGCTCATTGTACAAAAAAGTGTTATGCCGAACCACTTGAACGCAGAATGAGTGTGCTTTTGTGAATATGTTATCGCTCAAAGAATTATTCGAACGTTTATTTTTTGTTATTTATGGTTTACTCTTACTAGGAATTTGAATTCTAAAATATTTTGTTTTTGTTTTACATATTTGGCATTGGATTACAGGAAATAGTGTATCGCGGTATTACGTTATTTGTATTACTAAAGAGGAGTGTTGGTCAAGTAGGTATTATTCCATACGGCTACTGTAGATTAAGTTAACGTATTATTTATTGCATTTTATTTGATGTAGGTAGCCGGTAACAAATTACAAACGATACATTAAAGCAATTAATTTATATATTATATTTATACGTTTTTAATTTTACATACATTTATAATTATACATTTTTAATTTCACAATAACTGTTCCCAGTAATTATGCAGTTCAGTTATTATGATTATGTAGGTCAGTTTAATCTTTTAATATGTCGCACAATTTGGTTTGTTAGATTACTAATTATAAAACTTTGCATGTTCAATATTACTACAACAATACATTTAAAGAAAACAACAGCAAAGTTTTCAATCGTCAGTTGAGTGCTTTATTATTTTTTTAACTTTACTTATGCGAAAAAAAACGGGTTTACAAATAGTGCGTTAAAAGTTGTTCAGTTATATTGAACAATGTTACTACAATAGTATACTTTCATTATTTTTTTTGCTTACTTTGAAAGTAATTGTTAACAGAAATTATGAGTGGTTTAAAACACTGTTCCAAGTAAGTTAACAAAAATAGAACAACGTTTTAGTTTTGAGGAAAAATGTTTTTTATATTATTTTTAAGTCAGAAAATTCATTACAATATACACAGTGTATCTGAAGTGATGCCCGTAGGTTTCTATTTGCTAGAACGTACTGACATTTCAATCATCTAGTAATTTATAATAATGATAAATTTGATAAATACATGATTGCTTTTATTGATACGGTATTGGTATCTTCCGTATAACGAAATGTTCAAACTTGCCATTTTGTTAACTTGTTAAATATATTACTGTACAAGTAGGACTTTGTTGTTTTATGGTTTCTAAAAATGTTGATACCTATCGTAGTAGACTAATATACCTAATCCATTATGAATTGAAAAATAATCATTAATACTACTATTACGGGATTCGTTTAGTACGTACGTAAGTTTTATACAATTAATTCTAATGTTTTTACGGGCTCGCAGCTAACCTTATTGTAATATATTACGATAATTATGTATGTATGCGTAAATTTTCAGTAGATATGGTATTGATATACTAACGGATAGTTAAACGATTCCTTTATTTCTTTGCGGTTTCGAAAGGAATATTTTGAGCAAACGACGTAATTATATTTCTTACTCATTTAAAAAGTACTTAAGTATTAATACAAAAAAAAAAACATACGTAAATTTGTTCGTTAAACAGTTGTTTCAATTCTTCAATAGTATTCAACCAATAATTTTTATACAGAAAATATCAAACTTTCATAGCGTATTACGAAAGTACTTTTAAATTTAACACGCGTTAAAACGAATACCTACTTTACTTTAATCATTCGCTAATTATGTTATTAAATATTAGAAAAAACAGTAATATTGTCCACTTTCTTTCTGTATGGCATATTTTTGCGTTTGGTATGTTAAAATTTTTGACTTTGACAAAAAAATATATGCATATTATGTGACTATTACGTAATGAATTCGGTACTCTCATTCAAAATGTTCAATAATTAATACGTAAAATAAATAGAATTCAAAATAATGATTATGTTCAAAGTAATTTACAACAATGGGCTAATTCAAGTTATTTTTTTATTATAAAAAACATAAATTATACTTCATAATTTTATATTCATATTACATAAACTGATTAATAATTTTTTGTGGATTTATGTAGTTTGAAGATTTGAGTGTTTATTATTAATGTACTGAGCTCTCCATATATTTTTTGTGTGTAGTAATTGAACTCGTAGTGTATTTTTTTTTAATCATTAAATGACAGACTGACACTTCGTATATATTGTAGTATTTTTCAATATTATTTGGATAAAAAAAAAATTGCAACATTACTTAAATGTATTAATCGTATGTTTGCTAACAGTAAATTTGTTTCATAAAATTTTCGCATTATTCAAGTATTTTTGTTGCTCTTATTAATTTTTTTAGCAAAAATTATTGTTAGACATTCAGGGATGTGTGAAAAAAAAGAATGAAGACGAATAAATATGATGAATGTTACACTACAAGTTAGTGTATATTAGTAATGCATGTTTTTTATAAAGGGCCCTGAGGAAATAACATTAATAATATATACTTTTTTAATATTCTGACTGGAACACTACACTACACAAGCGAGGTAATATGGTTGTTTGGAGTTAGGTTAGGCTCGGAAAAAAAAAATAGAGCACGTTTGCAGATTTATAGCTGCCGCCATATTATCTCCACACTACACACAACATCGGTACAGAAACTCACACACCCGTCATTAATGGGACGTCATAGTGCTTTCATCATATGGAAAAGCACAATGCGAAATGGGTTTAGAAAATTACTTCACAACGACAAGTAGTACTTCACTTATTTCGAATCTATTTAAAGATTAGTTGTGCTTTTTCATAGGACAGTACTATTTTCTAGTTTTATTTTATAACGAATACTTAACTTAGTTACTTCATTTTGGTGCTTCGTTGTAGAAGCTTAGGGTTAAGCAATGCTTAATCTTTTGTATTAACGTCCCATTAATGATATACATGCTCCAGACTAGGAAAGGCTTTTTGAAGATTTAAGTCGTGTGTTACGATGTTAGAACTAAATCTTTCAAAGATTGTAACTCCTCGAGTGGTATACTATACTCCTTGGCAAAAAGGTTCAGTCTTGTCTTAATTAGGGATACGTTTGAATCCTGTCTTGGTCGGCAGGCGCGAATTGGATGCTAACCTAGTCGATACAAGTCGGAAGCTCTCGTATGTATCACTCGGATCGGTAGAAGACTAGCACAACTTCTATTTTCTTTTTGAGGCAAGGTTGACTGGTTGCGTTTTTGATTGTTTATTTCTAACATGACTGAACTTCTAAACTTATTCTTTCAGAAATGTTCATTCTTCAGTTTGGTGTAAACACACACCACACACAGCCGAAACAAAAAAAAAGGCTAACACAGAAGGGAAGAATGTTAAAAAGGTTCTTATTAGTATTTAACCGATTATTTTAATAACGTTTGTTTCTTTAATTTGATTGATTATTTTGATTATTTATTTCTTTTGCCTATTTCGAAAATTTACTTTCGCAAATATATGATTTATATATTTAAGCTACAGCAAATTTTGGGAGGCGATTGTAACATGTCAAAGGCCCCCTTTCCATGTTAGCAGTATATGAAACATAATAGTAATCTTTTTTAAAGTCGGTTAAATCCACACTAGTGTCAGATGACAAATGTAATAACTAAAATCTTTCTCATAACACAAGTACGCTTTGTCGTTTGAAATCTTAGATGAATTCTCGGAGAGCTTAGTCATTTATAATAAACCAATTTACTAAGACACTTAATTAATAGAATAATTTGAACCTTATTTCAATGTCATAGAGCTTGTACCGTATAAATTATTGTCTTAAAATCAGTTTGGTTTCTTGAATGTGACGTGATACGTATAAAGAATGCCGCACGCAAAAAAATATTCGTTACAAAACTGAACCATATTATAAAATATTAAAAAAGGGCGGACCTACGAACTTGCATTCATATAAAAAAAACTAAAATGTTTATGATACAAACTATAGGTTCATGCCCAATAGGCGTTTATAACTAGATGTGTTCACACCCATTGATTAGGTCAAATTGGACTTTATTTTAATTAAGGGATAAGATTTAATTTGTGTAAAGTTTAAACGAAATTATGAAATTCAGTATGGGTTTTCAAAATACCAATGGTATGCTAGATGACGTGAGTAGGGAAGTAGGGAAGGGGTAGTTTAAAAGCGTGTGCACGAGCAAATTCGGGATGATCGGTCTCTGATCGGTTTTTGGCTTCTTGCGGAACGTTGGACGAAGTTCTCATAGTGCAGGTTTAGGTCATTCTAGGTTACCTGTATTATGTCCTGAAATATGGATTTTGCTAGTATCTTGTGATTCTAGTGAGGTCTGGTTTTGGACATGGTATAGGGAAACTAGTTGTGGGGTTTCGTTTTGTTATTTTAAATAATTTTGTGTTAAATTTTGTGATTTTAATTATTTCATTACTTGTTCTTTTGTGGTCCAGAATAACGCTAGTGTTTAATATTTAAAGCAGTGTAAAGTTTTGTTTCGTGCGTAGAGTTGTTTTTAATTTTAGTAGATAGTAGCTATCTTGGTTGTTTATTGATTTGTGCCCAGGCAAGTGCTAATATTTTAGAATATTGGTGAAGTTTAGGCTACAAATCAATAGGCTATTAAAAGTTGTAAATTCTTGTTTTTTACTTTAGTGCCATTCATTAATTGTTTTCAATATGTGAAGTTTTTGGTTTGGATTATTTTAGTGATATTTAGCACTTTAATGATCTAGATTGGAAGTGTCACATATTATAGTTATTTAGTGATTAGTGTTTTGAATAATTATGGGATAGGGAGAACTAGTTCAATCCAGCACAGTTTGCTGGGCAATTAGAGAGAAAGAACAGGTACCAGAACGGTGACAACGTCGGTTCTTGCTTTCTAATTAGCGTTCTTTAGTTTAGTGTTGTAAATATCTGGTGGGTCCAGACAGTTACCAGCATTTATTGAGACTGGTGTTTTACCCCTAAGTGCCGGACGATTTGGAAAGTCAACTCTGATTTTCTAAATTAGCCAGATGCTTAGTCCTTTTTATCTATATATTTATATATTCACATTTATTCGTCAGTTTGTTCCTTTTCTGTCCCAATCCCTATCGAGAAGGAACAAACAGCACACGGGAAAATAGGGTGTTAGTCTAATGGAGTTTTCCCATCCGAAGTAGTTAGCTATAGCCTAGAATTTCCCATTGCACATCGGGAAATTACGCGTGTAATTTAAATGTGCACCACGGGGTGCTAGTTTGAAAATATTTCGGTAGAATAGTTGGATAGTGTAGCTGTTAGGGCTAGGAATATTATAGGCGTAGGTTTTGTAGGATTCAAGTAATTTTCTAATTTTTGAGATGTATAAGCCATTACATATTTTCATTAGTTAGCTAGGTTCCGGTACATATATGGCTTCTTAATTTGTTTACTTAAATTAATTACGGGTTAATGGGTTACATTTTAATGTACAATTAGCTAGGATGTAGGGTGGGTTTAGGGACAAGTTAGGATTTTATTACATATATTTATTTATGACACAAATAGACAAACCTGACATACTATTTGACAATTTATATTTTGCTCCTTGCTATTCTACTGGTAGTATAAAATATTGTGAGAAAACTAAAATAAATAACTCACAATATGTCGTAACTTTAGAAGCACTTTGTTTTTGAAAAATGAAAAGAAAATATTTGTTTGCCCGTCTCTTAGCAGTGAGTACTAAGACTTCATTCTGTTTTCTATGGTTCTGTAATTTTCCAGCACGACCTTAAGAATACAAGGTCATACCTACTATCACAAATCATACTAGTAACGGTATGTAATT